>PITA01031092.1:0-15687 GCA_004023965.1 Spilogale gracilis
GTTACAATTCTCTGGTAGTGGAGCATTGTTCTTTTATGTCTTTTTTCAGCTGCTGAGGAAGTCAGGTTGGAGCAAGATGTCTGCACTCAGACCTCCCTCCCAGAGAGAGCCTCTACACAGAAAGGGGCTCTTTCCAGCCTCCCGGTTGGCAGTCTGTCACAGCCGGGCTGGTGCAGATGTTGTATTGATTTCTGTCTCCGCTTGTTGCTTCACTCCCGCACCTCAAAGCCACAACTCCTTTTGGATCGCGCGACCTTGTCTGTGCCGCAGGACCCGCGGCCTCTCCGGTCCCATGCAAGTCTGTAAAAATTGCCTTCCCTGCGGGGTCCTCGCCCGGCCCACGGGGTGGAGAGAAGCGGGAGAGAAAGGCAGCAGTGGAAAAATAGAATCCATGCCTGCAGCTCTCGCGGCAGCTGCGGCAGCGGCGGCAGTGCGGTGGCGCCAGCAGCGGAAAAAAATTTAAAAAGTCTCCTTGCCTTGCCGTGGGCTCCGCTGTGTTTCCGTTTCTGTCTTGCCCCGATTGAGACTGTAATCTGCTATTATTCCTCACTCACAGAGCACTTTCGTTTTGGGGTATTTGCTTTTAATTATTCAGCTCTGTGGGCTTCCTCCCCCACACCCCTGTCTCTGGGGGCAAGCCTCCGGTCCCTCTTACTTGTTTCTACCTTTTTGCCGATGGTCCTTGTCTCCCGTGGTGATCCAGAAGTGCGAAATATCACATTTCAGGTGATTTCATGATGTTCACGGTGGTCCTGTAGTGTTTTTTTTGCTGTAATTCAGCTCTCTTCAGGGAACTCTCCGAAATGTGGTCACCTGGCCTTCCGCCATCTTGACTCCGTCCTTTAGTTTTGTTGATTGTTTGTGTCTATTAAGAAGTTTCTATGGTGATGTCAAAGAGGTTACTGCCTGTGTTCTCCTCTAGAAGATGGTTTTCTGTCTCACATTTAGGTTTTTCATCCATTTTGGATTTATCTTTGTTTGTGGTTCAAGAGAATGATCCAATTTCATTCCTTTGCATGTTGCCCTCTAGTTTTCCCAACACCAATTTTTCAAGACTGTTTTTTATTACTGGGTATTCTTTCCTACTTTGTTGAAGTTTTTTAAAAAAATTAATTAATTAATTAATTTTACAGAGAGAAACACAGCTAGAGAGGGAACACAAGCAGGGGGAGTGAGAGAGAGAGAAGCAGGCTTCCTGCTGAGCAAAGAGCCTGATGCAGGGGCTTGATCCCAGGACCCCGGGATCATGACCTGAGCAGAAGGCAGATGCTTAACGACTGAGCCACCCAGGTGCCCATCTTTGTTGAAGTTTAATTGACCATGTAGCTATGAATTCATTTCTGTGTTTTCTATTCTGTTCTTTTGATCTATGTATCTGTCTTTGTGCCTGTACCATATTGTCTTGATGACTCTAGCTTTGTAATATAACTTAAAGTCTAGAATTGTGATGCCTCCAGCCTTGTTTTTCTTTCTCAAGGTTGCTTCGGCTATTTGGGGTCTTTTGTGGTTCCATACAAATTTTTGGATTGTTTTAGCTCTGTAAAAAATGCTATTGGTATTTTGATAGGGATTGCCTTAAATATATAGATTTCTTTGGGTAGTATGGACATTTTAACAATATTTGTTCTTCCAATTCATGAGCATGGGATGTTTTTCACATTTCTTTGCATCATCTTCAATTTCTTTCATGAGTGTTCTATAGTTTTCAGAGTACAGATCTTTCACCTCTTTGGTTAGGTTTATTCCTAGGTATTTTATGGGTTTTGGTGCAAATGTACATGGAGTTGATTCCTGGATTTCTCTTTCTGATGGATCATTATCTGTATATAGAAATGCAACATATTTCTGTATGTTGATTTTGTGTCCTGTGACTTAACTGAATTCGTGTACCAGTTCTAGCAGTTTTTTGATGGAATCTTTCGGGTTTTCTACATAGAGTATCATGTTACCTGCAAATAGTGGAAGTTTGGCAGCTTGCTTGATGATTTGGATGCTTTTTATTTCTTTTTGTTGTCTGATTGATGGGGATAGGATTCCTAGAACTATGTTAAATAACAAAGGTGAGAGTAGATATCTCTGTGTTGTTACTGACCTTAATGGAAAAGTTCTCAGTTTTTCCCAATTGAGGACATTAGTTGTGGGTGTTTGGTACTTTTTAGTATTTCCTTTCTCTTTGTTGAAATTTTCACTTTTTTCATGCATTGTTCTCTTGACCTTGGTGAGTATCTTTATGAATGTTATTTTGAACCATGAATAAAGCACTTTTCTCTGTTTCAGTAAGATATGTTGTTGAAGTTTTATCTTATTCCTGGTTCTTTACTTTCCCTAATTCTCTGTGTGGTTTTTGTGTACAATATGAAATAGCCACCACTCACAGTCTTAACAGAGTGGGAGCATGTAGGAGATTAACTTTATCATTCAGCCTGGCCCACACTTCTGGTTGTTTTTGACACCTTTGATTGTGCAAGATACCTTCTTTGTTTTTGGTGGCTTCCAATAAGGGTGTACCAAGAGCTGTCAGAGACCAAAAGGGGAGGATTACATCAGCAACTAGATGCAGGTTAGTGAGAAGCTGGAATGTCAGGCAGCAGCTGGGAATGTATGCAGATGGGTGCTTCCAGTGAGAAACCAGGAAGTGGGCATTTTCCTGCTCCATTTCCCCTCACTAGATCTGGGTGTAAAGCTATGAAAGGTGCTCCTGAGCTGTTAAGTATTTCTTTGTCTACTAAAGTTTTGTGGGAAAGCTGAGTAGAAGCCCTGTTGCCTAAAAACCAGGCAGTGTTCTAGTCGGTCCCTCAGGTGCCAGCTGCAAAATCTGGGGTGCCAGATGTGTGTCCAGGTTTTTCCAGGAATAATGACCCCTTGGAGTCGATTAGAGGGAGAGAGCAGAGGAGGTTTCCACCAGCTTCCTTGGTGTCCATGGGTGATTTTAGTCAGCTATTAGATGTAAGCTAAATTACAAGCCTGATCCTTAGGTGTCTTTTAATGTACATACATAAAACCCATTCAGGAAAAGACTAGGAGATGGATAATTTTGCCTCTTTCCTCTTGCTGAACTATGGTGAGTGCTGTGTGCCCATTAAGAATTGCTTTTTGGGGGCGCCTGTGTGGCTCAGTGGGTTGAAGCCTCTGCCTTTGACTCAGGTCATGATCTCAGGGTCCTGGGATTGAGGCCTGTCTCCAGCTCTCTGCTCGGCAGGGAGCCTGCTTCCTCCTTTCCCTCTGCCTGCCTCTCTGCCTACTTGTGATCTTTCTCTCTGTCAAATAAATAAATAAAATATTAAAAAAAAAGAATTACTTTTTGGTTTGCTACAGTCTTGTGAGGCTCCTCTATGTAAGCCATATTGGCTTTCAGAGCTGGGTGTTTTTGGGCCTGTTCTTTTGGAGGGAGTCTTAAATATTGTGGTGTTAGATATAAGGTCCAAACCCTTTGCTCCTTAGGGGGAAGCGGGATGTTGATGGGATGGTTAGTGCCCTGCTTGCTGTGTGTTTTATGGTGAGAATGTTTCTCAGCCTTTCCTACCCATTTTGTTGTGGATATATTCTCTTCACCCAAAGTGTAAGAGTCCCTCAGCTAGTTTCTGAATTTCTTTCAGAGGGAATTTCTCCATGTATAGCTGTACATTTGGGGTATCCATGGGAGAATGGGACTTCAGGACCCTCCTATGTCATCCTTTTAAAGACCACTCTTTCAGTATTTCTTGATATTGGACATCCTGAGTCAATTTTTTCTCAGGTATTATTCCCTTTCATTATGTATTTCAAAATTTTTTCTTTTTTTGTAATTTCAGGAAAATTTTTTAAAATTATATCTTAGTATTTGTTTTATTCTCTTGCTTTAGTTTTGTTCTTTGGTGATTCCTGTAATAGGTATGTTATGAGTCTTTGCTTTCTTCTATATTTGTTAATTTACTAATCATATTTATTTCCTTATTAATTTCTTAATTTTTATTTTTTGAAGATTTATTTATTTTAGAGAGAGAAACTGTGAAAGCGTGGAGGGAGGGTCAACTTAATCTACTTGACCTTTTAAAGTAGGCTGTTGCAGGGTGGGTTTTCTAACTTCTTTGTTCTAGAGTTCCCTTCTCTGTTATGCTTGTGAAGTGTTAAAAAAAATATGATGGCTTATTTTTTGAGCTGTCTGTATTCTATTCCCCTCCCTAGTTTTTACCTGAATCTTCTCTTTGCCCCTACTGTCATTATGCTGCTCAATTTGGTTCTTATCTCAGATGTTTTCCTCAGTGTGGGGCTATACTTGAGAGATACTTTAGCTGGTTAGATTTGAGAGATAATGGTCAAGACTGCTCCATCACCTTCAGACCTTAAAATGGACCCCTGATGTTAGAGTGTGTAAAACCCTTCCTAGTTTCAGCTGCTATTCTTAACTGACCTCTTGAACTTTTCAGTGAACACCTGTTGGCTTTTTTGGGCTTCTCAGGTCAGTCAGCTGCATTTTGCTTCTCTTTATTTCCCTCTGTTACTGGTACTGTAGTTGTTTTTCTTTTTTTTTCTTTTTTTTATGCCCACATGTTTTGTTTTGTAGAGCTACATTTAACCTAGTTTTGTTTTAAATATTGCCTATGGACTTTTTGTATTACTGTCTTAATTGCTTTATCTGTTTCAATGGTGAGATTTGGGAACATCCCAAAACTATGTTGCTTCTGTTGGCATTTCCCAGAGTTCTCTATGATTTTATTTTAAAAATAAAAATAAGGGGTGCCTGGGTGGCTCATTTAGTTAAGCGACTGCCTTCGGCTCAGGTCATGATCCCGGAGACCCGGGATCGACTCCCGCATCGGGCTTCCTGCTTGATGGGAGGCCTGCTTCTCCCTCTCTCACTCCCCCTGCTTCTGTTCCCTCTCTGGCTGTGTTTCTCTCTGTCAAATAAATAAAATCTTAAAAAAAATAAAAGCCTACAATTATTATACTAGTTTGTTAGAGCTGCTGTCACAAAGTACCACAGACTGGATGGCTTAAACAACAGAAATTTATTTTCTCATTGTGAGAAATCCAAGGTCAGGGTGTTTGCAGCATTGGCATCTTATGAGGGGTGTGAAGGAATATTCTGTTACAGGTATGGATGGCTATCTTCTCTCTATGTCTATGTATTGGCTCCTGTCCATTTGTGTCTGTGTCCAAATTTCCTCTTCTTGCAAGGACACCAATCATACTGGATTATGACCCACTCTAATGACCTTATTTTAACTTAATACCTCTTTGAAAACTTTATCTACAATGCAGTCACATTCTGAGCTATTAGAGGCTAGGATTTCAATATATAAATTGTGGGGAACACAATTCATCCATGTCAGTTATGTATGTCTTAATGATTCAAAGGTCTGTAACCATATCTCTTGTCTACACTCCTTTTTTTTGATCTTCAGACCATATAGCCCAATACCGCTCGGAGAGGTCCACTTTCATACTATGTGTATGCTCTCAGTGGTTATCATATTTGATTGAATGAATAAGTCACCTAGTAGGCAGTTGGATATGTGGTCCTGTAACACTTTAGACATAACCTGTCCACAGTTGTACTCATTTTCTTTTCCTTCAACTTGTTATTACCTTTGCCTTCATTATCTTGATAAGTGGCACCAGTATGGTCACTTAGTTTCCCATTTCAGAAATCTGGGGTTATTTTAAACTCTTCTTTCTTATAAGCCATCTTTAAAGAATCATGAAATTTTTAAAGATGTATTTATTTGGGAGAGAGAGAGCAGAGTGGGGGGGGAGCAGGGAAAGGGGCAGAGGGAGAGAGAGAATCCTGAAACACTCCCAGTGGAGCCCAATGTGGGGCTCCATCCTAGGACCCTGAGATCATGACCTGAGCTGAAATCAAGAGCCAACTGCCACTTAACAGACTAAGCCACCCATGCACCCCCTAGAATCATGAAATTCTTTAGTTTCTATTTCCTTAGCATTTTTCTTATCTATTTTCGCTACCGGTGATTTCCAGTGTCTTGATTCAGAGCACCTCCCTATCTCCTACTAGAATCACTCACCCTTTAAATTAAACTTTCAACTTTCAACTTATTTATCTGGGAATTGGCAATAAACCCAAATGGTTTGAATGGTTTGAATCTCAAATGGTTTGAGATTCAAATGAGTGAAATGTCTGTTCCCACCCCTATTTCTTATCCACCTGGTTTCACCTCTCCAGAAGCAATTCATGTTATTGGTTTCTAGGGTTTCTTTCCAATGATATTTTATGCATATGTGTTTTTTTCATGTACTGAATGTATATTAAAATCATAAAATACTTTTGTTTGTATTTTTTACTTAAATGATGGTACACACTACATGTTGTTTTGCAATTTTTGTTTTTGTAGTTTAATAACTTTTGGAGATAATTTTATATCAGTACATAAAATTTTTTTATAGCTTTAAGTTATTTTATTTAATGGATGACTATTGAACATTTAGGTGCCATGAATATCCTTGTATATAACTTTCTGCACATGTGCAAATGTACCCATAGGATAAATTCCTCCAAGTGGAATTGCTGAGTCGAATGTAAGTGGATTTTTAATGCTGACAGATGTCAAATTGTCCTTCAATTTGTCTTTTGCAGTAGTCTTCTTGACTGATCTCTCTGCTTTGAATTCACCTTCTGTGATGTTGCCAGAGGCAATTGCTAAAATGAAGCACTATTTGTGTTCCTTTGCTTCTTAAAATCATCAGTGACTCCCAGTTACTTACCAGAAAAACCCAAACTCCTTTGTATGGAAACTATAACCCTACTCTTTGGGTATTTGCTTATTTTATCAGGCTTACTTTTAATCATTCCCATCTGGTTACAATAGTTCATGTTTCTCATATGAGCCATGTGTCATGCCTCTATACAGTACATGTTATTTTCTCTGCTTGGAATACCTGCTTATCCTTCAAAACTCAGTTTTATAGCCTCTTACTCATGTGGAGTAGAACACACTTTGATTCTTGCTATCACAGTGTGAGGGACATATCTCTAAGATGGCCCTATTTCACTGAATAATAATTACCTGTTTGTATTTGTCTCTCCTAGCCTATCAGCTAAGTAGCTACGAAATTGATGCCATACAAAGAAAATATAAAGGGAATACAGAATCTGGTCAGGGAATAAGGAGATTCATTGAGTCTAGTCAACCAATGGAGGAGATCAGCTGTAGCCCCAGGTGGGGTAAAGCATACCATTTGTCCAAATGAGATTATAAAAAAAGTGGAAAGAAGTTATGATGAAAATTGGGTACAGGTGAAATGTGAAGGACACCCAGAGGAAGCATAACACCAATATGTCCAGATGCCTTTCCTTCTCACTTTAACTCCAGCAATATGAGTCTCTGGTGTATAATTGTTCCTTAGACTAACCATACTATTTTTACCTGTCATGCTTTCTGCTGAGAACATCCTTATTTACTTTAGCTGCATGATGAGTGCCAACTCTTCCCTCAAAACCCAGATCACAGGTTAACTTCTCTGGAAGACTGTCCCTAGAACCACATCATTTCTTCTACCCTAATATTTCTGAAATGTGAACTTATTTTTTTTTCACCAGTCAATCTTACAATGTCATAATTCATTTATTTGCATACCTATTGACTTTGCTAGTAAGACTAAGAACACTTTGAGGGCAGAATTATGTCTTATTCAGTATCTCCAGGGCAGTGTTTCAGACATAATAGTTGCTCGATAAATGTTTATTCAGCTCAGTTGACTTTGTGCTGTATTTGTCTTCTATAGTGTAATCCAGCAGCCAAAGGCAGGGGCTCTGCAATCAGACTGCTAGTTATAAAGCCGGGTTCTTTTTTTTTTTTTTTTAAAGGTGGGTTCTATAACTCATTAGTTGTTTGAACTTAGAGAAGCTACTGAACCTTGTCAGTGTCTCCATTTCTTCATGTCTAAACTAGTGATATTAGTATTTACTAATGGATTGTGGTAAGAAATGAAATAACACTATGTGTTTAGCACATAGTATATATACTCATTTAAGTATACAGCTGGCTGTATCAAAAAATATCTTTGACCAGTTTTATTAAAAGCAGTGCCCAGATTCCAAAAGTCACTCCTCAAGTCCTTGGTATTAATGCTAACTCCAGATTCCTTGTTTTGGACTCTTGAGATGCTTATTTTTTTTTCCTTTAAAGATTTTATTTATTTATTTGACAGAGAGAGAGATCACAAGTAGGCAGAGAGAGAGGAGGAAGCAGGCTCCCCACTGAGCAGAGAGCCTGACGCGGGCCTCCATCCCAGGACCCTGAGATCATGACCTGAGCTGAAGGCAGAGCCACCCAGGTGCCCTCTTGAGATGCTTCTTACCCGCCTCTCCCCACCAACCTGATGTTGATCCCTGGTAACATTCTAGAGTGGATCATTACTCATTCAGTGTTCAATCACTTAGAACAGGAAGCAGTGCTAATCAAGATTGAGGAAGAGGGCGCCTGGGTGGCTCAGTGAGTTAAGCCTCTGCTTTCAGCTCAGGTCATGATCTCAGGGTCCTGGGATCGAGGCCCACATCGGGCTCTCTGCTCGGTGGGGAGCCTGCTTCCTCCTCTCTCTCTGCCTGCCTCTCCGCCTACTTGTGATCTCTCTCTCTCTCTCTGTCAATAAATAAATAAAATCTTTAAAAAAAAAAGATTGAGGAAGATTCATTAAGATCTCATGATGGCAAATTAATCTTAATCCTACTTTTTTAGAGAGGATTATTAGACTCACACCTCAGGACATTGATGAATTCCAAAAAGGATTTAAGGTAATTTAAAACACACACAGAAAAGAATAAAATACCAAAGGGAAAGAAACATTAGGATGGAATACTCAAAGTAAGGGGAGATGTTAGTTAATAAATTATGTATTAGCTGCTAGGGCTTCCATAGCAACATATCATAGACTGGGTGGTTTAAACAACAGAGATCTATTTTCTTATAGTTCGGGAGATGAGAAATCTGAGATCAAGATGCCAGTAGGGTTGGTTTCTTCTGAGACCTCTTTCTTTGGCTTATATGTGGTCATCTTTTTGTGGCTTCATGTTCTCTCTGTATACATGTGTCTTAATCTCCTCTTTTTTTTTTTAAGATTTTATTTATTTGACAGAGAGAAACACAGCCAGAGAGGGAACACAAGCAGGGGGAGTGAGAGAGGGAGAAGCAGGGTTCCCACGGAGCAGGGAGCCCGATGTAGGACTCGATCCCGGGTCTCCAGGATCATGACCTGAGCCAAAGGCAGTTGCTTAACCAACTGAGCAACCCAGGCGCCCCAATATCCTCTTTTTTTAAGGACACCAGTCAGATTAGATTAGACCCCCCTGATGACCTCATTTTAACATAATTATCTATTGAGAGATTCTATCTTAAATACATTAACATTCTGAGGTACTAGGGTTAAGTCTTCAATAGATGAATTTTTGGGAGACACATTCAACCCATAACACACAGTATAGCATAAGATTCTGTCCAGTTGCAAGAAGAGAGCCATATATTTGGTTCTATTTTTCCTAAAAGCAGAAAGAAATAAAAAGCTGGGGGGGGGGATAAAATCACTTCCAGTCTTCACCATATCACCATTCATTTGACCTAAGACCTAATGATGACACTGATAAATAGAGACAGAATTCCAGGCAGAGGGCCCAAAGGCCTAGAGATGGGAACAAATTTGGCTCAAGTATAATGAAGGCAAGATGGGTCAGGTCAGGCAAATTTGGTGAGGGATTTTAGATTTTGTTCCAGTTGCCATAGGAAGGCTTTGGAAGGTTTTAAGCTGGGGACAACATGATATAATTCATGTCTTAAAAATAATAATTGATTACTAAAGAAAGACTGGCTATACGTACAAATAGGCAAGAATGGCAGCAGTGAGACCAGCAACAGTACTAATCAAAGTGCTGGTCTGCAAAGAGATAAAGAGCACGCATCAGTGCATTCGTTCTATCAAGAAATTCTTGCTATGGGAAAAATAATTGTTAGCTGCACTAAACGTATGCTTAGTGAAGTAGTTGACTTTCACGTTGGTGCAAGTTTCTTACATTGTTGTGGACTAGAAACAAGCATTTCTTGTCTGTGGGTCTCATTTTGAGTTACACCTCCAAGGCTATTGCAGTAGGCCACATTAGAGATAACAATTGCTGGAACTAGCATGATAATGGTAGAGATGATAAGAAGAGGGCACATTAGGGCTCTATCATGGTGGCAGAAATGATGGAACTTGATCAGTTTGATTGGAGTGGGAGAAAGAGGAATGCAGAATAACTCAGATTTGGAACTTGATTAAGAGGGTGGATGGTAGTAGTATTTACTGAGTTAGAAAAGAGTAGGAGAGAAGCAGGTTCAGTGGGGGAAAATAAAATGTTGTTGTAAACATGTCATATTTGATAAGACAATTAGACATTTCAGAGATGTTGGTCAAGCAGTCTAGAGTTCCAGAGAGAGGTCAGGGGTTTACATTAAAAAAATTTTTTTTTTGAAAAGCCGGTTTGTTCACATTGTTCAAAAATCTAAATGTAAAATGTTATGAAGTGCAAATTCTTTCTTCTATTCTTGTCCTGTGTCTGTCCAGTTCCCACATTACTTTCTCCTCTCTTAGATTCTTATGTATACTCAAACACTTCTTTATGTTTATACAAGCATATATAAATATATATTCCTGTCTGTGCTCCCTTTTTATAAAGTAGTACTTGTATTTATTATTCTGCACTTTGCTTTTTTCTCTTAATAATGTATTTCAGGCCTTTCTATAACACCATATAGCTTCTTCATTCTTCATTTAACAGTTGCATACTACTTGATCATATGTTTATTTATCTGACCATAATTTATTTATTTAACCAGTCTTCAATTAAAGGACATTAGGATTGGGGCACCTGGGTGGCTCAGTTGGTAGAGTGCCTGCCTTCAGCTCAGATCATGATCTCAGGATCCTGGGACTTAGTGCCACATGGGGCTCCCTGCTCAGCAGTGGGGAGTCTGTGTCTCCCTCAGCCCCCCCCCCACTCCCTACTCATGCTAACACAAGTAAATTTAAAAAATCTCTCTCTTTCTCACAAATAAATAAATAAAATCTTAAAAAAAAAGTAGGAAGTCTTAGTCAGCTTGGGCTGCTATAACAAAATACCATAGCTTGAATGGCTTAAACAACAGACATTTAATTCTCATAGGCTGGGAATTTCAAGATCAGGGTGCTGGTAGATTCAGTCCTTAATGAGGATTCTTTTTCTGGCTAGCAGACATCTACCTTCTCTCTATTCTTACATTGTGGAGAGGGAAGCTCTATTGTCTCTTTCTTTTTTATAAGGGCACTAGTCCCACCATGGGGTTCCACTCTCATGACCTCATCTAAATCTAAGTATCTCCTAAAGGGGAGACTTCCTAATACCCTCACATTGAGAGTTTGAACTTACACATAATTTTGAGGGGACACATTCAGTCCATAACCAGGATAGTTTCCAACTAGATTATTTTCACGATCCCTTTTCAGTTCTAAGATTCATGATGTTCTTTATTCAATGATTATTCTAGTACTATCTCTTTCTTTTACCTCCTCCAGAAAGGATATATAAGTTGTGATCTTGTACTTCTAATTATTTTTAACAAGTTATCTTTACAATTAGCTAACAAACTCTTCAACATTTATTATAACAAATATTTGTTGAGTTTCAACTAATAATATGTGACCAATCCCTCTTCGAGGTATAGAGGATGTAGCAATGAACAAAGATCTCTGCCATGAGCTTACATGGGCAAGACTAAGATAAATAAAATACATAATAGACACTAATAAGAACTAAGAAGAAATACAAGAGAGCTAGGGAAGAAGATGTGTATATGTGTGTGTGCTGGCATTTTAGATAGAATGACCAAGGAAAGCTTTAAAGGATATATCTGATAATGTAGGTCTGAAAGAAGTGAGAAGGTAATTCCTGTGGATCTCTCAAAGAAGAGCATTCTGGGAAGAGAGAAGATATCACCCCGGAAAGTATTCAGTGATTCTAGTGTTTGGCTTACTGGAGATCTCTGGGTACCTATTTGTTTGGATTTGTCTTCTGGTCTTATTGATCCTCCATCTTCCTCACCTAGCTCACTAGCTTCCCTCTCTGGATTCTAGGGTAACCGACACATTTAAGCCTTTATTTACATCTCTTTTCTTTTCCCAGGCTCCTATCCATTTGTTTGGTTTGGCCGGGCTCCTCTGCAGTGCTGCCATCTTGTTCCCTGATTGCTGCTGATACATTCCTTACCCAGCCTCTGTAACAACTTTAGTGCAAGAGTAAGCCTGTAAGATCAAAGCCTGTTCAAAATGAAGCTGAGTCTCATAAACGAAATTAATTCCTCTGTAGTAAGTGAAAATAAAGAAATGCAGACATTTCAACTATACAAGTAAACAAAAGGAAAAGCAAGAAAACCAAAGCCAAAATCCGGGTCAATTACTGATACTCAAAAACACTCTGAACCCTTAAGTTTCTTTGTCAGGTCCAGCATTACTCCCTAGGGTGAGTCTCTTTTAAATTCAACAAGGTGGCCTCAGGCCAAAGATATCCTATTGATCCAATTACTACTTGCTCAACTCTGGTCTTTTATGCCAACTTTTGGGTACCATATTTTTTCCTCAGTTTAGGACCTTCTCAATCCCTGATATCTGAAGTGATACTTTAACTTTTTAGTAAGATCCTATTTACATTACTCCTCTCTCTAGTTTATAGTGGTCTCTACTATCTGGATTCCTGGATTTTTTTTCTGTCTATTGCTTTGTTACAACATCCCTGTGAATCAAAGTCCCAGGTCTTAAGTTCCTGTTCCTGAGAGGGCAATGTGGCATTCCTCATATTTACTGCTCTCCTCTATGAAAGCCCGTGCAGTTCTGTTTTTGCGTCTGGGTTATCTATTGAGAGGCCATTTTATAGTGATATCAGGATAGATAAGATTGTGCTAAAGTAAAAATGTTACTGTAAGGAAATAAGGATGATCTAAAGATGGGGAAAATCCTACAGACTCAAAGTGTTGTGATAAAGAAGACTTCTTAAAAATTTTAGTTAAAGTTTTATTTAAAATTGTTTGCAGGGGTAAAGTTCCCTTGTAGGTCAATTCAAATATTCACATTAGGACCATTTTATAGAAAAAGAATGATTATAGGATCCTCACACTATATCCTCACACATATTTTTTTTTTTTTAAGATTTTATTTATTTGACAGAGAGAAACACAGTGAGAGAGGGAACACAAGCAGGAGGAGTGAGAGAGGGAGAAGCAGGCTTCCCGCCGAGCAGGGAGCCCGACGCGGGGCTCGATCCCAGGACTCTGGGATCATGACCCGAGCTGAAGGCAGTCGCCCAACCAACTGAGCCACCCAGGCGCCACCACACTAGCCATATTTTAAAAAATCTAGTTCCTAAGAGATCACTGGACTTTTTACTGGCAGTTAACTGGGTTAGAGGAGTGGAGTTTCATACAAGTCTAATTTTTAAAAATAAAGATTTGGGCACCTGGGTGGGTTAAGCCTCTGCTTTCAGCTCAGGTCATGATCTTAGGGTCCTGGGGTTGAGGCCCACGTGGGGCTCTTTGTTCAGCAGGGAGCCTGTTTCCTCCTCTCTCTCTGCCTGTCTCTCTGCCTACTTGTGATCTCTCTCTCTGTCAAATAAATAAAATAAAATCTTAAAAAAATAGAGATAAAAAATAAAGATAATAAATATAGGTTGAACACTTATGTATACCTGTCGTTTTGCTTGTATCATCCCAATTCATCTATACAACCACTGAGGAAAGTAGAATAATTCATACAAAGTTATGGAGAAGGGATTGAACCTAGGTATTTCTGAGCCTCTGCTTTCCATTGTTATACCACTTCCCTGCCAACCTTGCTTGCTCAGAATAATGTGTTAAAACTGCAGTTTTCTAGGTCTCTCACTTAGACATTCTGGTTCACTGGCTCTAGCACAGAACCCTGAAATCTATTTTTATCACGATCCTTGTGTGAGTCTAGTGGGCAGATGAATTTAGGAGACCTTGCCCTATCCTGCACTCACTCTCTCTCTCTAATTATTTATTTATTATAATTTATTTTATTTTTTCAGTGTTCAAAGATTCATTGTTTATGCCCCACACCCAGTGCTCCATGCAATACTGTGCCCTCAATACCCACCACCAGGCTCACTCATCTCCCCATCCCCTTCCTTCCAAAAATCTCTGTTTCTCAGAGTCCAAAGACTCTCATGCTTCGTCTCCCTCTTGGATTTACCCCATTTCACATTTCCTTTCCTTCCCCACTGTCCTTCATGTTACTCCTTATGCTCCACAAGTGAAACCATATGATCCTTGACTTTCTCTGCTTCGCTTATTTCACTCAGCATAATCTCCTCCAATCCTGTCCATGTTGCTACAAAGTTGCATATTTATCCTTTTTGATGGAGGTGTAATTTTCCCTTGAATATATGGACCATATCTTCTTTATCCATTTGTCTGTTGAAGGGCACCTTGGCTCCTTCTACAGTTTGGCGATTGTGGTCATCACTATGAACATTGGGGTACATATGGTCTTTCTTTTCACTACATCCGTACCTTTGGGGTATCCAGTAGTCTAATCGTAGGGTTATATGGTAACTCTATTTTTAATTTTTCAAGAAATCTCCACACTGTTTTCCAAACTGGCTGCTATTACGGCCCGTTGGTCAAAGGAAAAAGGCTGATACAAAAGCGAAGGTTAAGCAGAGCTTTATTTTGTGCCAAGCATCAGAATTTTGCTGACTGGCCAGGGCCCTGTCCGATCAGGGTCGCTTCCCAAAAGGGAGAAAGTGGCCCCACCTATTCTTACAGGCTACCTAAATTTTATAGGGGAAAACCGCACCTCCAGCTGACCCGACTCATGGTAGCTTGCCTGAGTTAATTCTTTCACTCTGCTATGGTGATGAATACATTTAATCCCCACAGAGTAATTTACCAGGGGATCTCCATTGGTCAGGGTCCGGGAGGTCAAGGGGATTAACAGATTGGGTATTCCCACATGGTCCAATTTAACTGATTGGGTGTTCCCACCTGGTCCTAAGTATCGACTGCCCAATCTTTTTTTTTTTTTTTTAAGATTTTATTTATTTATTTGACAGAGAGAAACACAGAGAGAAAGGGAACACATGCAGGGGGAGTGACAGAGAGAGAAGCCAGTTTCCCTCAGAGCAGGGAGCCGGATGCGGGACTTGATCCTGGGTCTCCGGGATCATGACCTGAGCCGAAAGCAGTTGCTTAACCAACTGAGCCACCCAGGTGCCCCTATGGAATATTTTCTTTCTTTTTTTTTAACATATATATATATTTTTATTGTTACTTAAATTTTTTTTCCAGTGTTCCAAGATTCATTCCCCATTCCCCACACCCAGTGCTCCACGCTTTATGTGTCCCCAGTACCCACCACCAGGCTCTCCCATCCCTCCATCCCCCTCCCTCCACGTCCCTCAGTTTGTTTCTGTGTCCAAAGTCTCTGTTGTTTCGTTCTTTCCCTGGATTACCCTAATTCCCCTTTACTTTCCTTCACCCACTGTCCTCCAGGTTACCCCTCATGCACCGCAAGTAAGTGAAACCATGTGATACTTGACTTTCTCTTCTTGGCTTATTTCACTCAGCATAATCTCTTCCAGTCCAGTCCATGTTGCTACAAAAGTTGGGTATTCATCCTTTCTGATGGAGGCATAGTATTCCATTGTATATATGTACCACATCTTCTTTATCCATT
>PITA01031093.1:0-15695 GCA_004023965.1 Spilogale gracilis
TCCTCCTTCTTCTGCCCCCCCTTTCTGCCCCTCCCCCTCCTCATGCTCTCTCTCGCTCTCTCTCAAATAAATAAAATAAAATCTTTAAAAATAAATACACTAAAATAGTAAATTAGAGTCCCTCTTTTATGGATTAGGCAATATATTTCAGCAACCCATCTCCATTTGATGAGTTCTTTTGGTTCCATCTCTATATGAGAACATTATAAGAAAAGTGTTCATTTCCTCCCTCAAATCACTGTGTCATTTTGGGGCCCTGACCCTTCATGTTATCTTTGGAATAGATGAAGGAGGAAGACTGCAAACAGAATGGAAAATCAAGACTAAGCCTTAATATAGTGTGTGTGTGTGTGTGTGTGTGTGTGTGTGTGTGTGTGTGTGTATTCCTGCCCATGTGCCCATTTATTTGTTCTGTAATGATTCTACTGGCAGCCCTCCTAGCATCTTTAGTCTGTACTTCCCATGTAATGACTGCTAACATTTACTCGGCATGTCCAATGCCGGGCATTATTCCAAGTGCTTCACTTGTGACTCACTCAACCCTACGCACTGAGGGGTACTGTTATCACTCCCACTTACAAACAAGAGTGTCGAGGCACAACTATGGGGAAGTTACCCACAGTCAATGTCCTTGAGGTCACCCTGTAAGTATGTGGCAGGCTCTGTGTGCCCCAAAACACTTCAAACTCCTGTGCCGGCAAAAGCAATTTTTCCTGAGAAATTGGTTGTTTCTTTATTTTTGACTGCCCAGACTTTCTGTTGCACTGCAATGAAGAGGAAAATCAGAGCCAAATTTATGGTCCAAATGTAATGACCATGTATGTGGGACTCAATATCCCTTATTTAGGGATGGCTCTTATTAGGTAAGGAAATTATCACTTTGGCTATGATAATCATTGAAGATTGTGTTCCCTATTAATATTCTCTTTTTAATTGTTTGTTTATGTATATATGTTTATTGTTTGTTTATGCATAACATATGTTATGTTTATATCTGGATAAACATTCTTTAACTTTTATATAATCTAATCTATTGATTTTATTTCTACCTCTTTTATACTTAAGTTCTGAAATTGGCTAACATCCACATATTTTAACTATACTCTAATTTTTAATGGTTTTATTTTTTTAATTTATATTTTAAAACCTACAAAGACTTGATGTCGGTGTCTGGTGTGAATTAAAGACACACAAGAATTTCATTTTGTTTCATTTGTTTTTCCCAAAGATCTAGCCAATTTTTCTGTATTATAAATTGAATAAACCTTTTCTTCTCAACTGACCTGTAATACTTCCCTTAGTAATACATGAAACTCAAAAGCTTTGGGGTGTATACTATCATTTAAATCTACATGGCAGTACTGGCAAACTCTTCATTTTTGTAGTTTTAGTATATATCTTAAAAACCCTGTAGAGCTACTTTCTCTTTACTATCCTTTATTACTCTTCCTTTTCGATCTTATTTTTGTGATTTTCGTGTACATATTCTTCCAGATAAGCTCTAGAATCACTTCCTACTTCAAAAACAGGAGCAAAAAGAAAATCTCTTTTAGGGTATTAAATGAGATTTCATTTTACCTATACATATATCCAGAGAGAACTTACATTTTGATTAAACTTTATAACAAATATTAAGGTGTTCCCTCTGTCTCTAACATTTTGTAGTTTGTGCAATACTATTTCCAGACACTGCTGTTTGAGGTTATTCTTACATATTTTATATTTTCCATAGGTCTTCTGAATGTGATATTTCATTATGCATTCTAGTTATCATTGTATATGGAAAAGTTCTTTGATATTCTTATGATGTTCGTGAACTCTCAGCTCTCTTAGTAGATTCATTTCACTTTGGGGTTGACATGTAATCTACCAATGATGATGATTTTTAATACCCAAAGCACTAACCTTATGATTTGTTACAAGTGCTCCAGCTCTGAGAACAATACTAAACAATGTAGATGATTCTGGGGCACTCTTTTCTCTTCCCAGATTTAATAAGACTGCCTATATTGTTTCCATAAGTGGTTGCAGGTTTAATAAGGACATCTTTTTTATTTTGTCAGTTATCAATATGAGTTTCTCAGAATTTTACTGAATTATGTTTTGAATGATGAATGGAATTTTTATTTTCTGCTAAGTAACCATGTGAATTTTTTCCTATTTGTTACAATGAAATCATTTATTATGTTGATGGATTAGCCTTTCTGCATGCCTAGGATAAACTCTGCTTGTTTTGACAGGCCATTCTTTTGGGAGTCTATTTGCTGTAATATAAATCAAACAGATTTATTATCTGTTTTTTGGTAATAGCTATCAAGTTGGCAACTTGTAGTGGTTTGATAATATAAATTATTTAGCTTTCCATTATTTGGGTCAAGTTATATGGTATAGAGTTACTGTTTTTGAAAAATTTAGAAGAGTTTCATTGATCCCTCAGTCATTTTTGGAGTAATTAATGCTCAGATGACATTTTCCATTTTTGTATAAGTAATTATACATTTGTATTTCTTTTTTCTTGATTCATTAAAAAAATTTCATTTTCACAGAAAATCATACATATCATAGATTTTTAATTTATGTGCACAAATTTATGTCTGTGTTTTATTATTCTTTGAAAAATCTAAGGCCTCTATATACTTTTTTATCATTTCTTACAATAATTCCATTTTTGCATTTTTCTTACTTATATTTAAAAAGTCTATTTTTGTAGGAGTGCCTGGCTGTCCCCATCAGTTAAATGTTCAACTCCTGGTTTTGGCTCAGGTCATGATCATAGGGTTGTAGATCAAGCCCCACATCAGGCTCCACATTCAGCGTGGAGCCTGAGATTCTGTCTCCTCCTCCTTTGACCCCCACCTTCTCCACATGTGCGTATGCTCTCTCTCTCTCTCTCTCTCTCTCTCTCTAAATAAAATCTTTTAAAAAATTAAAAATAAAAATCTATTACTTAATTCAAAGATTTCCCTCTTATCCATTCTGTGGCATCCCATCTCCCTTTATAGTTCATTTTCCTTAATTATTAGTGTGCATTTCTTTCAAATTCCATTGCAATCATTCTTTTCCTAATTCCTTTTGAATTTAATGTTTAGTTATTTTCATTCTCCCTGTTTAATAATGAAAGGATTTATAACACAAAATTACATCTGTGTATAATTTAGCCCATGTCTCATAACTGGTTTTATTTAGGAGTTTCTCAATTTCATTTTTTATCTTTTAAAATTGTATTTTTTAACTTCTCACTTGTCCATTTAATTCATTTCCTTTATCTCTCTACCTATTGACGTCTACATACTTCTGTGTTTTAGTCTTGTTCCATACTCTAGAAAATGCTAAGAACAATCCTTGACGCTGTTACATGTGTTTCAAATAACCTTTCTTTCTTGCTGGTTGCCTTTTAATAATGTAAAGAATTCATTTGAAGTACAGAAATTTAGATTTTAATGTATTCGAATCTATTCTTCTTTTCTTTTATTCCTAGGAAGTTCTTCTCCATTAAAAACTCAGATTGTCTTTTTATTCTTACAAAGTTATTCTTCATAAAAAATCTGTGTCTTTTCCTCCTTAATTTGACTGATTTAATTAATTAACTTAATTTAGTGATTTTTTTTTGCACGTATGTAGTGGAGTCAAACTAATTTTTACATAAGCTTTCCCCCCATTGATTTATTGAATTTCATTTATTAAGTGTCATATCCTATAAACAAATGTTTGTTTCTGCACCATATTTAGTCATGTGTAATTCCATTGCTCTGTGCATCCTTGTACAATTCATGTCCTATTTTAAGTGCTGTGGGTTCACAATCTGTCTTATGATGGTGAGAATAAGTTCTCTCTCGTTTTACTTCATGTTCAAAATTTTTTCCTTTTGTACCTGTCTATTCTTCAATACACATTCTATCCATTTCTACCAATTTCTTAAAATCAGAATTTTCACAGTGGTTATGGGGGTTGTCAGAATTTGGAGGCGACAGTAAGTTGTTCCCCAATAAACTGTAAATAGAGACGTAATTTCCTTTGATAGTTACACAAACCCGCCAAGACTTGCATATGTTCTAAATCATTACAGAGATGTGCACACAATTTTAAGAAGAACTGAGAAGAGGAAAACCTTATTAGAGGTATTACTATTATTAATGAAAGAGTGTGTCCCTCAGAAGAGGAGGCGGACAGTCATGGAACCAGGGAAAGAGGTGATTCTCAGGAGTAAACATTTATTTACATAGAAAATCTAGGCTAAGAAGACAACATCCCCACTAAACAGGTTTGTTGAGGTTTACTGTCCCATTGTAAAAGCCACTTTTTTACAGTGATAGATCTGTCACCTTCATTTCATTTAATTCTGTGGAATATCTGAAGAAGCGAACTCCCTTTGCTTTGGTTTTATGCAAACTAAGTGTGCTCTTGATTTGGGTGTTCTTGTAGCTTCGCCTACAGGGAAATACCAAGTTTGTCCAGCCTAAGTCTTACAGTATTGGTAACAGTAGGTATCTCATTGCTAA
Organism: Spilogale gracilis; assembly: GCA_004023965.1. Classification (NCBI taxonomy): domain Eukaryota; kingdom Metazoa; phylum Chordata; class Mammalia; order Carnivora; family Mephitidae; genus Spilogale; species Spilogale gracilis. Next base: position 4,500 of record PITA01031093.1, read on the forward strand.
TGAACTGGATTTTTGTTTCATAGTAAATTCCATTCTCCTATCCAGGACAGACTAATCTCTTCCCAGTATGATAAATCAGTTTTTCTGAGCTTGCACAGGATGGATCAATTCTTGGACTGTTAAATGATTTCACCCAGACCCTGGGAGCTCAACCACCTTCCTGGTTATACTTTCCTCTGTTATCACCCATGGATCCAATACCAGATTATACTAGAACAAACCTGTAAATCAATTGGAAGGAACAGACATATTTATAATAACTAGTTTTCCCCATCTTGGATCCTGGCATGTCTCAATTTATTTCCTACATATAATTCTTCTTTTTCCTTTTTTTAGAAGTTGGTTATTTTGATGTGGGAAGCAAAGGCAAAAGAAAAAATTTAATTTCCTTACTGCCTACATCCCACTGACAAGTCCTTGAAACAGGCAGAGCGACATTCCTTTAGGAACTCAGCTGCCTTGATGTTGATACTTTGCTAAGGGCAAAAGACATTCTTAGTCTGAACCACAGGATCCTGTGAGTCTACTTGAATATATAAAAATTCCCTTTGAAACTTCCTTTACCTCTACCCCCCAAAATATATGTTAGCAATCATCCTTCAAGCATACAGCCCACTGATAAACATCTGAAGGGTCCCATGACTGAGTTTTTACTGAACAATAATAAATCACCCTTCCTACCAACAGCTGGTCCCATCAGATTCCTAGAAACCTTGTTTCCAAAATACCTGGGAGGCTTGTGCTTTCCCTCAGCCCCTCCCAACTTCAAAGTATATAATCAGTCACCCCCTCACAACCCCAGTGCAGCTCTTTCTGCCCACAGGTCTTATCCCCATGTTTTAATAAAACCACCTTGTAGCATTGAAGACATCTTAAGAATTCTTTCTCTGCCATTGGCTCTGAACTCCAACACTTCTACATCAATTTAATTATACACCTGCCACAGTCCTAGGCAGGTATATCCTATATCTGACATATAATAAGGATTCACTAAATGGCAGTTACCCTTTCACCATCATTATTATTACCATTGCTATTTGTATCTACAGTGTATAAGGAGCAGCAAACTGGAAAAGCTCCTGAATTTATTCATTCTGGACCCAACTTCAGTAGTGAGATGTCACAACTCTTCACGAAGGACAAGGCAAAACAATCTGCCAATGAAACAGAATGTTACTCTCTATCCTAAGGTCCACTGGTTCATAATTTTGTCCTTGCATCAACAAGCTGAAAGTAACTGGTATTTAGCAAAGCGAGGGCTCACACAGCATTTGCTTTTTAAAATCCATCCAGATTGGCCCCAGTTAAAAACAAAACAAAACAAAACAAAACAAAACAAAAAACAAAACAAAAAGAACCCCAAAAACAAAAAAACCATCACCATTTGAAGCTGTAAACTTCAGTAACTTGGAAAATGGAATTCTGGGATGAAGTCTTTTTAGCAGTGGAGAGGACTAAAACACTGTATTCATTTACATCCCTGTGTCTCTGGGTATATATGCATGTAGCTATTATATTCATTAGGCATCAATTTTAGTTCTAGGTCTTCACAGAAAAGAGGAAAATCTGAGAGCAAGAGAAATAAACCACCAGAGGCACCATGCCTTCAGTGACTTACCCACACAGAGGGGTTCTAGGCCATCCCACTGGGCGTTTGCTTGACAGGTAAGCTTAGCACTTCCTTCTAGTGTGTATCCTTCATCACAGGTAACCAAACACACTGTCTTGTAGGACATTTCCCCCGTGGAACAGCTGATGTGGCCATGTTTGGGCTGGCGGAGATGAGGGCATGTTCGTACTATGTAAAAGGAAGACAACTAGGTCACATTTTACTAAATAAAGACAAAAATTTTAAGTGTCATAATGCCTACACATTGCAAGCAAGAACATATCTTTTCTTAAAATGGCAAATACTAAATAACACACCATTATGTATTGAGCTAGTGTGAGACAATTAAAAGCACGTGTTTTATCAGATGCTCTGCCCGAGCAAAATCAACTGTACTCCGCCACCTGACCACAGGTGGGACACTTAAGCTGTCTGCGGAGCCCGGTTCTAGAGGGGTGCTGACACCTGTAGATTGGAGGTGGCTGACGACAGGAGGTCTCCACAACCTTCAGCTGGGCCTTGGCTGTGACTTTCTAGGCTACGGTCCAACAAAAGGAAAGAATCTTTTCCAGGATGGGGATTCAGGTCCATGACTAAATCCGTTCTCAGATCTCATGTGTATATGGGCATATCCTGGGCCTCTCAATGATCCCAGCCTCTGCAAAGCTGCCCAGCCTCTGCAACCTTAAATTTCAGTATCCTACTCTCTGACTGTAACGCTAGCCCTTTCAGCTTTTTCACCCCCGTCTTCCAAGACACTCATTGCAAATCCTAGTTCATTGCACTAAATCTTGACTTATGACGAAGATTGTTCCATTTGTACATTTTTGCTGCTGTGGCAAAGATGGCTAGTTGCCTACCCAGTAACATTCTTCCCAATTTTATTCAGTGTAGAAGCAGCTAGAGGGTAACAGCTAGAAGAAGGTAACAATTGCCCATCTCCATTGCAACAGATGACAGACAATGAGCTGTGAGCTGAAGTTGTGTGGGATGTCTGGGAAAGTTTTGAATGGAGACTCTTTCACCTGAGAGTGCTTTCTGCCTCCCCCTCCTCCTCCTTCTTAGCCCTAAAATACGGACATGAGGGATAGTACCCAGCATATTCCAGTACAAGTACAGGATACTCCCACAGGATGACTATCATGCCCTAAGATGGTAGAGAAAAAAATTAATGAAGCCTGGGTTCTCTGATGGCAGTGGAGCTATCACACCAGCCTAGGATTACCTGCTTCTCTTCTACTTTTAGATGAGAGAAAAATAAACTCTTGATTGGTTTAGGACAGTATTTCTTGTATCTTTGCTACCAGTAGCTGTACATAATTCCTAATTCCCTGTGCCCAGCACCCATTCATTTTTTCCTTTGCTAATTCCCTAGGAAAAGATTTCCCTCCTTTCTTGGCTCATGTGATTTGTATGTGCTCCAACCCTGCTCAGAAGTAGAATAAGTGACCTAGGATCATATTTCCCTGGTCTGAGAAGTGAACTGGTACCACTGGTGACAGGATTCCTTTATCTTTCAGCTTCAAAACCACCATGAGAGGGCAGCCAGGGGGTATTTACTAAACCCTTGATCCTGGAAATGCCCCTGTGCCTCGGTCAGCCTCAACCCCATCAGCAGAAGAGCCACAGGGTGGCCAGAGAAACATGCATTTTCCTAGCACTGCTAGTTCTAACTCCTTAGCCTTACTACATCACAGAAGCTCCAAGAGGACACTCAGACTGTTCCTGCCTCTGTAGGTCCCCAAAGAGCATCTGTGTTCTATATTCTCCCAGCAAGATCTTCCTCACTGCCCAGTCCACCAAGATCCCACAATGTGTCTTGGGGCTTATCTCAATTAACCCTATGACATCCTATATTCCTATTTCTGGCAATCTCTTAGGAAGCCCAAGGCTCCAAAGTTATCCCTCATCAACCGGGGTCATCCCCACGTAGTTCTAATCCAAATCTAATTCACAAACTCTTGCACCCGACTTCTGGAATACATGATCAGTCTTCAATAAACCCTCTCCTATCCTAAACTTCACTTGTCAACTTTTATTTAACATTCTTATCCTAATCAATATCTCATTGTCTGTTACAGTAAGGCCTGCAGGTGACAGAAGTATCCTCTTTGCTCCTTGTGACTTCTCAGGTTTTTGTCTTTTTGAACCTTCAGCTCAGGTCATGATCTCGGAGTTCTGGAATCGAGCCCCTGATTGGGCTCCCTGCTTGGCAAATAAATAACTAAAATCTTAAAAAAAAACCATAATTTGGGACTCAAGAATTTCAGGGGGGTTGTCTCTTGATAAGATATATATTTTTTCTGCTATATTTCTGTGTTTGCAATTTTTTAATATCAAGCATATATTTATGATGAAAGCTTAACTTTATCATAAGAGGAAAGGAACTTAGGGGAAAATGTTCAGTGCATATTCTACTGAAATCACTGGCAGGATCTATTCTTAGGGAACCCATTCAAATGATATTAGTCAGCAGAGCATAAATATGGGTGTATTAAATATGTATCTTTAGGACTAATTACTCCAAGAGAAAATTCAAGAATCAAATTAAAGATTAAACCACAAGCCTTAGCCTTTCAATCCCTGGGATGACTTGGACCAAAGTCAACTACTAATGACAGACGAGTAGACATATTTTGCCTTCCAAATCTTGATAGTTACTGAATGTGTCCATCATGTAAATAGAATCATTGTTGAGCACATCAGGTTCACAGAAGTATTTTGCCTTCTATATTTTTACTTTTGTTGAGAGTGTCCACCATATGTAGCAAAACTCCAAGTGCCAGGTGGAATTAAAAGGTGAATAGATAAATTCCTATGATCAAAATATAGAGAATCGGGAAAACCATATTAAACAATGACTTCTAGACGAAACACGAGGCTAAAATCACTCCAGCTTTCCAACTCAAGAAGAAAGTTATTTGCAACATCTCTCAAGAGTACTGATAGTAAATTACAGTTGGTGCTTCATGCACATACAAATTATATTGTTTCTCAAATGTTGGTTTTAATAAACTTTCATTGCTCCTCTGGGAAACAAAGCAGATGCAAGAATTCCTATTTAGTCCTTAAACATCTTATATTTCTTTGTAACCAAGAATGTTTTTAATAGAAACATGCTTATTTATTAGTTTCAGTTAAAATTTTTTTATTTCAACAAGCTGAAAAATTCTACAATAAATGTTTCTTGATGTACATCCATGTTAAAGCAATCCTTAAGTATTTATTTGGTCTTTTTTTAAAAAAGCACTTTAGTCTTTCAAGAAAACAGTCTACTAATAGGGAGACAATGTAAGAACTGCTCTGGTTCTCATTTTTAAGACTAATTAGATTTTTCCCCCCAGGTAAACAGTTCCTGTCAATCTCCAAATTGCGATAGCATCTATATTGAAAATAAAATAAATCTAATGTTAAATGTAGTATTCTCACTGTTGTTTGGAGGATTTTCTCAGGAAAAATTCTATCACAAAATTTAATTTTCTATGATATTATGGTTTAGCAAGTTATTATTAGGAAACCACAAAAAACCCCTTATGAGTTTAGAAATAAGTGGATAATTCAGCTAAAATTTTAAAAAGGGTATAAACAGCTTATGATGAATACAAAGGAAGAGAGAGACTCAAGCCCATTATTATTTAACACTATAAGATGTTAATAATGCAACATGAAATCTGTAAAAGGCTTTGTATTTTACACTAATCTTTCAATTCTGTCTCAATTTCAGAAAGATTTTCAAGAAAAAGATAACATAACTAAAATGGTTCTGTTTCTATGATTAGATTTAAATCAGATCCTAAAATACTATTTTCTCCATGTTACTCACCCTGAGACAGAAGTGAATCCCCATGCAGCTGCCATATTTCACTAAATCCCAGATGCCCCAATTATGAGGCACACCATTATTTTACGTGCCACAAATATGAGAAACAATAGTATCTATGAAAGGACTTAATGCCACTGATTTTAAGGTGCATCTTAGTTTCTAGAGATGTTAAAATGTGGGGGAAAGCGTTTTAGAATCGATGAATATGGAATATATTTCAAAGAACATATCTCAAGTAACCAAATTCACTAAAGATGAGCCAGAGGAAGGGATTAAGTGTCTTTATTTGGGATAGCTCTGTTTGCTGGTAAGTTAGGCAGTAGCTTTGGGGAAGAAACTGAAGGGATCTTAGGGAGAGCCTTGAGATATCAATTGAAATTGCATAAATAAGAACAAGAACGTTTTTTAAAAATGTGAATGCATAATGGAAAGTGACATAGGCAGACCACAATATATCTATTTATCAATGCATGTATCAGTGGAGTTCTTCATCACTCACCAGAAGTACAACCAAGGACTGAGAGGAAAAGATACAGTCTATGCTCATAAAAAACTAACAGTCTAGCAGTGGCGACAGGTCCGTTGATTAATAAAAGTTAAGTGTGTTGGTTGTATTGTAACATGTCAGTTAAATTGGGAAATAGGCTGTCAGAATCCCCTTACTTTAGGCCAGGTTAGGGTTGGTCAAAAGATGAACCTGTCCTGAATTTTAAAAGCAGTAAGGGAAGCAGTGGTCGCTGTAGCCAGACTCAGTGATAGGCAAATACAGACATGTCCTGTGGGTTCCAGCTTGTCTTTGCTCGCCTCCGTTCCAAGTCCCAACTGCTAACTGTGTTGACCTAAGAAGGCTCCAAGTTCACTGCCAGGTTCTTGGCTGTGGAGCCAGGAGGCATGTTTACACACAAGCAAAGCTTCTCTTAGACCTCCCAACACATTCGGCTTGGCCTCACAGACTGAGTTGGTAGTAAGACCTCTGATGTTCCAACTTCTCTTCTAGATCTTCAGTTTGCCAGCTCTTCCAAAATTGTGTAAGGTCTGATTACTTAAATAAATCCATTATCCTCTGACACTCATGGTGACCGTGCTTCCCTGACTGACCCTGACACACAGAGCACAAGACCTCAAATCAGGGGAGAACAGATTGGGGGACCTGCATACAGAAGTCTGAGGTCATCCCATCCAGGCCAAGAAGTTTGATGACAGCAGAGGGTTTATATATAGGGACCAAGAGCAAGCCTATCAGACACTCAGAGCTGTGAGAACAACTTATCAAAGGATGGCTTCCTGAGAGACACGGCCATTTCTTATGGCATTAGTGCAGGATCTGAGGCTCAGGGTATGGACTGTGGAGGGTAAAGAGGCAGCAGTCGGACCTTATCCTAAAGGGGTAGTCTACTTGCTTCTCTCACTCTTCTTTGGACGGCCAGTAAGTGGAAAGTTAAAATGCAATGCTTTTCACCCTCTGCCATGAAGTATTTGGAAGAAGGGATAGAGATTTGACATATCTACAGGAATATATCTAGGAGGCTTCTACGATTAACTTTTTCAGTAACAGCACATGGCTTTTTACCACTGGAGACTACAGGACCGAAAATGTCTTTCCTTGGCCATCCCACATGAATGGTAGCTTGTCTGAGTTTGGAAATCTAGGGTCTGATTCTTTTCTCTCAGAATCCTGGCAATGTACACTTATCTTCTCATATCTATAATGGCTAGTAAGAGGCTCAAGTCTGATCCTGTTATTTAGTAGATAGTGTTATTTATTTCTAAATGTGAAATGGAGACAATTTTCCATTTTTCCAGGGCATTCAGAATTTTCACTAAGATTATTTCCAGAACATGGATCTGTTTTCAATCATTTTTTTTCCTAGCACCCATTAAGTGATGTTAGGCTGAATATCAAAGATGTTAGTTGTGTGTATTTCCAAGATTTCAGCTTGGGGATATAGTCTCTTTCACTCCATTCTCTCTCTCTGGATTCCTAATCAGAGAAGAGTCTATTCCCTGCGACAATTCTCATACACTTTATTCTTTCATATTTTTTTAATCTCTGAAATTCTACTCTACTTTCAGAAGTTTCTTGAGTTGGTTTTCTGACTTATTAATTTGGTTTTTCACTATGCCCAGTTGTTGTGTCCACAACCTTTTATTTTTTTCCCCCTTCAGAAATCCTTTTGTTTTCAGATTTCTCCCATTTCTTGGCATCCTGGCCTTAAAGCACTGTGATTGCCTCAGAATCTCAGTGATTCCATTTGTTCCCCTTTTCTTTCAGGTCCCCCTTGTATAATTTTGCTGATTTCTTCTTTTTTTGTAGATACAGAGAAGGATATGGGTTGGGACCTAAGTTAAGCAGATTCATATGAATGGATGGGTTCAGGGCTGGCCACTGATAACTGTAGTGGGGGTTTCCTGGGGCTCACAAATGACCTCAGAGCCCGAGTGGGTCACCTTCCCTTATACATGCAAGAGCCAAGAGAAAACTCCTTACGCACTCCAGGGAACTATGTGAGACAGGATCCTGGAGAAATCAAGTCCCAAAGTGTAGTACCAAAAGATGCCGGGGAATGTTGTGGGGGTGAGATTGCCAGATTTTAGCAAAACAGACAAACAAATAAGGAGATCCAGGTAAATTTGAGTTTTAGAAAATCAGCACCTCATTTTTAGTATAAGTAAGTCCCATACAAGATACTAAGAATTGTTGTGTATCTAAAATCATGTCTCACTGAGTGTCCAGTGTCTCATCTGGCAACTCTAGGTAGGGGGTAAATACTGTATTCGGAAGCTTGATGGGAAGGAATTCTTAAGTCATTCTGCTTACTTCCCTCTATTCTTAGATAGCTCTCTCTTCCAACTCTACTTGTGAAGCTTTAAGACATTGTCTAAAGGGAACCTGGGTGGTTCAGGCAGTTGGGTGTCCCACTCATGGTTTCAGCTCGGGTTATGATCTCAGGGTCATGAGATTGAGCCCAGCATCAGGCTCTGCAGTCAGCAGGGAGTCTGCTTGAGATTCTTTCCCTCTGCCTCTCCCCTAACTCATGTACTCTCTTGCTCTCAAATAAACAAATAAATCTTTAAAAAAAAATGGACTCATTAAAAAAAAAAAAAGAAAGAAACCTGAGGAAGTTGTATGTGTAATAGTTGTAAGAAGTAGGAAAACAGACCTTAGAGATGGCAAGAGTGAAGGTAAACTAAGGTACCATTCCATTTGTTTTTTCTCTTTTCTAGATGTGGGAGCCTTAGGTTCTACTCGCGGTACCATATGTCCCTGTTTCTGTTGGTGTGACTAGGCCCTTTGGGATGTCATTTTAGCAAATTCCCACTTTTCTATAGCACAGTCTATGGCTGGAGACATACAAGTCGGCTCGCCACTCCTGCTGCGGGACCCTGGTGTGGTTCCCAGTCCTCCAATGCCATTAGTCATCAAAGCCCTCATTTTAAACATTCCAAAACTCTCCTTGGCACCCTGTCTCGGCTGCTTAAAATCTGAGGTTTGGGATAACCTGTCCATTCCCTTCCCAGGAAGGCCCTTTCTTTGCTTGTTCATGAAAGAAACCTAAAGGGGATATAGTTTATGATGCTGTGGTCAATTGAGTTTGGTAGTTCTGATTTCAGATGTCCTATAATCTCTTCTCTTTCTGTGGTCTGTGGTCTACGAAATTAAAAGAATCAAAGAACTTCACTGGTCCATTAAAATTTAAGTCAAGGAAATCAAGCAAGGCAATCAATAAACAATGTGAACTGGCAGTTTGCATACCTCTGCAGGAGCTCTCTGAACCGGACCACAAACCACTGGGTAGACACAAGAGGATGCTGCTTCCCACGAGGTCAAATCCAGGGTGACATCGGACCCCACAGGCTGCATTGAAGTGGTTGTTACAAGTGTTCTGGATAAAGTAACCGTTTTCAGGAGGCCTCAGGGCAGGGCAGTGGACAACTAACATTTACAGAATGAAAATAAAAAAGCAAAATAAGGCTTTGAAGCAATCTCCTTTTCCTTGTTTGCTTAAGAGAACACTTTAGACACACAGTTAAATTACCCACATCATTTCTATTTATTGCATTTCAATTTCTAAGTGCATATTTGGAAGAAGAACCCTTACATCTCACTCCTATTAGGTATGCATTTACTTCCAATTAAATTTTTAAGCAGACTAAAGAGTTTTTTAAGCTTTAAAAAAGTTTTATTTTGATATCTATGGGGGTATGAGATTTTCTAGTTCTTGATATTCGTATGTCATTATTTTCCTTCTTAATTAAGGTGTCATTAAACAAAGAATAAGTCCAACAAAGTACCTCTGTTACAGATTCCTCAGCCTCTTGTACATGTTACAGGCTAATTAAATAAATTTAACTTTTGATATGAATACTATCAAGATACCATATCATAAAAATATTCTCTTTAAATGGATTTAAATATCACTACAGCCAAAACCATCTCATTTGTTATCAAATTTGTTGTTAGGTTTGTGGCTTTTAGCTTCACATGAGATCTTTTTCCAGTACTAAATCTTTCTGATTTCATGGTCCTATCACTCCTGGGGTCTCAGATCCACCTTTTCTGGAGCAAGATTATAGGTGTGGGCAGTGATAAGAAATGCTACTTAATGTATTAACAGAGAACTTCTCCAAGTAAAATTAGAGAAAGGAATATTACAGGTCACTTAAAATGAATTGGATGAAAACACCAGCATCATTCCTCTCAAAAACATCAGCTTTTATATTCCCTATCTGCCAAATGTGGGAGACTCACCTTCACAGGTCTGGCCAGATGCCCGATATCCCTCCTTGCAGACACAGTCTTCTGGAGACGTACTTCCAGGTGGAGAAGTATGATTTTCATCAGGGCATGGAAGGCAAGTGCTGATTCCTCCAGGAGAACCTTCTGGTTTGTACGTCCCAGATGGGCAAGCTGGGGAAGTCCATTTTACATGAATTAATGATAGAAGAATTGATAGTTAACAGCATTTTTGAGACTAAATAGAAAAAAACCAAACAATATCTTTTCATAGAATTAATAGTATAATTCAAACAAGGACAGAAATGAAGATATTTCTTCTAAAAAGGACATAGTTTGGAGGGTTTTTTTCTTCAAATTTTTATTTAAATTCTAGTTAGTTAACATATAGTGTAATATTAGTTTCAGTGGTAGAATTTAGTGAGTCATCATTTACATAAAACACCCAGTGTTCATCACACAACAAGTGCCCTCCTTAATGCCCAAAACTTATCTAGCCTATCCCCACCCACCTCTCTCCAGCACCCCTCAGTTTGTTCTCTATGGTTATATGTGTCTTATGATTTGATTCCCCCTCTCTTTTTTTCCCTTCCCCTATATTCGTATGTTTGGGTTCTTAAATTCCACATAGGAGTGAAATCATATGGTACTTGCCTTTCTCTGACTTATTTTGCTTAGCATAATACACTCTAAGTTGTTGCACAACAACACATCCAAGTTGTTGCAAATGGCAAGATATTCTTTTTGATGGCTGAGTAATATACCACTGTGGTGTGTGTGTGTGTGTGTGTGTGTGTGTGTGTGTGTGTGTGTGTTTTCTTTACCCATTCAAGGAGTTATACAGCCTCCTAAGTCCCACAATTAGTTATAATTTAAACACAATACAGCATGAGATGTCTGGGCTAATCTGGGGGAAAAAAACAAAACAGCAACACATGTTAAGGGACTAAAAGGAATCAATGATACATGACACATAAAAAAAAATCTTAATACATATTGTTGACTTCATATCCTCCTGCCCAGACCCAC
>PITA01031094.1:0-15686 GCA_004023965.1 Spilogale gracilis
GTTAATAATTTTTTCATTATAATATTTTATAAATTTTCATGTTTCAGTATTTTTAAAATTTTTTTACTACCTCTCACTATTCTGTGGCTATGGAAAGACCTGGCCAGGAAAGTAGCCTCCATACTTAGATAAAACCAAGTAATAAATGCAGTACAGTAAAAGGAAGAACATTCATTTATCATAAGGGATATATTTCTATCTATAATCTCTATAAATCACTGCCTTTAAATGTATAAAATTTATAACATTAAAATGGTGTCTGTAAATTGCATAAATATGTTCTTTGCAAATACTTGAATTTATTTTTGTTTAAATGTAGTCTGCATCTAGCTCTTTCTTACTAATATTTTATATTTACTCATAGCTCATGGTTTATTTAGAGAATTTAAAGAAACTCCTTTTCTGAAGGAATTATAAATTGTTATTTTAGAAATTTTTTACTTTTTTTTATTGTTACTTAAATTTTTTTCCCAGTGTTCCAAGATTCATTCCCCATTCCCCATACCCAGTGCTCCACGCAGTAGGTGCCCCCAGTACCCACCACCAGGCTCTCCCATCCCTCCACCACCCTCCCTCCAAGTCCCTCAGTTTGTTTCTGTGTCCAAAGTCTCTGTTGTTTCGTTTCTCTCCCTGGATTACCCTACTTCCCATTTACTTTCCTTCTCCCACTGTCCTCCAGGTTATCCCTCATGCACTGCAAGTAAGTGAAACCATGTAACACTTGACTTTCTCTACTTGGCTTATGTTATTTTAGAACTTAATATGAGCACACACCCTGGTACTATGTATTAGCAACTTAAAAGTAGATAAACAGAAGAGTAACTTGTGCAAATACTAAAAATATCCCTTTTCTGAAAAGGGCTATCAGACCAAAAAGAATGAAATATCCAATAAAATATAAGCATTCTTAGAGCACGGATTTTTGTTGGTATGGTTCACTGCTATCTCCCTCGACTTTAAGAGTAGCTTAGAAACAGTAGGTACATCATAATTATTACTAGGTGAACAGATTTAATTTTCCAATTGCGCTTGTTTCTCTATTTTAAAAATTTTACTAATCTTCAAGAGATTGTAGGGAAACCTAAGAAATGTTTGCCCTGACTTCTAGTTGCAGTTTAAGCATGTGCTTTCTGATAAAATGACAAAATAGATGTTAAATTACTCAAATCTGGTGCTAGTCAACATTTCAGTAAGACAAGAGGAAAGCTAAGCAAGATAAGTAAAATTAGTAGGAAAGGAGGAACAAGTTCCCTTTTTTTTTTTTTTTTTTTTTTTACATTTTGCCAATAACACTTCATTATAAGATTTGGCTTTATATTTCTTACCCATTCATTCAGTTGCATACTTGATATGTGCAAAAAGTAAGTGTGCATGTTTCATAAAGTAGATCATTGAAATAAAGCATTAACTAAACTTTAGGTATGTTAGAATCACCTGGGAGGCTTGTTAAAACACAGATTGCTGGGACCATCCCCAGAATGTATGATTTTAGTTGCTCTGGAATAGGGTCCAAGAACTTACATTTCTAACAAACTTCCATGCAATGTTGCTGTTGCTGGTTTGGAGACCACACTTTGAGACCCTAATCTAAACTACTGATTTATAATTCTCCCTCTGCTATCCCTCCTAAGAAAGAAAATTTAAGTACACGGTCATTTTTCTTCACTAACAAAACAGAAAACTATAGTCTAGTCCAAAAAAATTTGCATCATTCTCTTAATTTTTTAAAACGCATCTCAATAAAAAGATACATTTTGGAGCCTTTTTAAATTATGCACTAATGATCCACTGTAACAAAATGTATGAATTATGATTTCCATTAAGAAAAGTCTTGAGTGAATACTAATACCGCATTTTATAATCGTATAAAATGAGTAGCTATATTTGTGAAGTCCAAAGGTCAAGTCATTCATATTTGTCAAAGAAGTATTTCCAAATGGTAATTCAGAAGAAATGTTTTATTGTTGTTGTTCTTTATTTATTACCAGGAGGCTTTTCCTGTGTAGTGTTGTAGCAGTGAAACAAGCTTCTCCGATTCATGGATGATCACAAATAATACAACTACACTGTTATCCAACAAATTAATATTTTGAATTTACTTTGAAATCTATGACTGCTGTTCTTTTGAAATAGTTTTTGGAGTGCCTGGTGTAATAAAATTTTTAAGCTGGAAGGTATACCGTATAGCATCTGGTGTAAACCCCTTAGTTTACAGACATCCAGTCTGAGTGTTTTATGATATGCTTCAGTCTTAGAGGCCCCAAACAGGACTGGAAACTCAGCATTTTAATTCCTAGTTTGGTGCTCTTTCCATTACCCTAGTTACTTTACCAGAAGATATTTGGATCACATACTTTCAAATATTTGTTTGATGAAGTGTATAAGATTCACATATACTAGCATTATATATAGGAGGATAGACACAGATAGTTTGGTATAGAGACAATAAGCTTTGTGCAATTATTTACTTTTTTATCTCTGTTTTCTTAATTTATTATTATCCAGGTAAGATCAGTTAAAAATAACAGGACCTTGGTTTCTTTTTTACAAATATTTTTCGGGTATCTTATGTAGTGCTTATGGAAATAATCATAAGAGACCATATATAATCCTTCCCACATAATGCTAGAATAGGGCTGTATGTTTTTTTATTCCTTGCATGAGATAAAATATAGGTTCAATGTCACTCTTAGTAAAGTCTTTGGATATTCAGTAGCATGCTTCTTTGCAGTTCAGCATTTATTGTTAAATTTGGTTTTCTGGGGGCGCCTGGGTGGCTCAGTTGGTTAAGCTACTGCCTTTGGCTCAGGTCATGATCCTGGAGACCCAGGATCGAGTCCCACATCGGGCTCCCTGCTCGGCAGGAAGCCTGCTTCTCCCTCTCTCAGTCTCTCTGCTTGTGTTCTCTCTCTGGCTGTGTTTCTCTCTGTCAAATAAATAAAATATTTAAAAAAATTTTTTTTGGTTTTCTGCTAACATTTTTAATCTGTTCTTTTATTCTATTTTTATAATAAAAATCAAATATTCTGTAATTGTCATTATTGAGGAATGAGACTTTCTTAAAGCTTCTTTTACTTGTTAAGTAATTACTGGGGGCAGTGGGCAGGCATAGCCAGGGCAGGAAAGAGGGCCCACGTTGGCTGCAGCATGCCTCATAAGCTGGCATGCTGGTGCTCAAGTGCATGGTACTTGGTGAGACAGGGTGGTGGACCAGACATGCTTACTCCTGAGCTCTGTGCCGCTGACACCTTCCTGGAGGAGTGGAGCACACCATCTTTGGTGCAGTTAGCCTCAGTGTAGAAAGCAGGCAGCACCTCGTGAGGCCCGAGTGTGATCAGACAGGAAGATTTGGTCATCTGAAACCTTTAGCTTATCCAGTGACTGTTGTCTTCCTGATATGCTGCCCTGTGGCCTCACTTCAAAATGTGGAGGAGGAATGGGCACTCGAACTTAGGGAATACACACTAAATGTGCCTCATTTAGTAGGAACTCAGACTGATCTGAAAGGTGACCCCAAAGCTTTAGCAAGACTGAATAATATGAAAGAAAAACCTGTATGTGTCGAACAAGGACAGGAACTAGCAAAAAATACAGGCCCTCCCATGTGGAAAGTTTAGCTTTAACCCAGAAAGTATTGAAGACCATGTGTGATGAGGCTATTATAGCCATTTTAACTCCAAAGAAACACACAATTAAAAAAAAAAAAAAGGTTCAAGATGTATAAACTGTTGTTTGATTATATGAAAAATACCTTTAGAGGCCAAGGAAATGGTCCATTTCTCTCAGAAAGGAGTTGAAGTGCTACAGCTACACCCAGACCTCTTCTAAATAGTGAAGAAATTTACAACTGAAAGGAAGGGGAGGAATCCCTGTCCTTAGAATTTTACAGATTCATAAAGAATGTTTCCTAAATGTCCAAGCAGCATAAAATGGCATCTGAAACACAACCTATTACAAACATTCTGTTTCAGCTGGAAGATACAATCTCTCAGGCTGTTTCAAAGTTTAAAAAGCTATAGTCCCATCACATTGTTACTACAGAAAAACAGTGCTATAAGTGGAGCTGCCTGGCTTAAAGCATCCTCGTTTCTGCACAGCCCTTATGGAATCTGTGAAAAGAATATCTGCTCCAGTTAATTTTAAGAACATGCCAAGAGCATGTAAGTCGCTTTGGAAAAACCTTCTAATATGTGAGGCATCAAGTAGAATTATCAGGAGGATCACACCCTGGTAGTGGGGGGTCACTGAGCCCTAGACCAAAATCCTCCTGAATCTGCTCTAATGAAACTTAAACTCAAACCTGAAAAGGATCAAACTAATCTTAAGTAACTTCATGCCAGAGAAAGGTCCAACACTCTTTCAGGGAATACAAGAAAATCCAGCATTCATCAAAATAAAATTCACATGTGTTAGTTTTCTAGGGCTATTATAACGAGTGATCACAAACATGGTATGGCTTAAAACGAGAAATTCATTCTTTCACTATTCTAGAGGCCACCTGTCTGAAATCAAGTTAAGCAAAGAAGAAAGCAGAGGGGAGGTGGCGGGATCCAGATGCACACTGGCTGCAGCCTGGCACAGAGAAGTTCCCCCGTGACCATAGAGCCAACTGAGGCAATCAGTACAAGAGGAGAAAGTACTCCGGTGTCTGCGTTTATTCAGCATAACTTAGCCTGTTGAATGACTTCGGACCATTATGAATATTGGGTCTTTAGATTATGTTAGAGCTGAAGTTGCAAGAAACCTCTGCTGCTCAACAATACTGGTTAATGTTTCTTCAGTGCACTGGTTTCAGGAACCTTTGAGACCTCTCCAGAGAAAGAAATAATAATGAAAAATTTCTCAGAAGATAATATAAAGAGGAATTCACATAAATGTCTTATAACAGCCTGACAGACTCTGCTTTATTAAACCAAGAAATTGTCTCAGACAAGCATGGCTTTGAAGACTGAAAAATGAATGTCAGGAAATAATGAATGAATGAATGAATGCTCACAGTGGCACTTCCCTCGTGACTGATCCCAAGGAGCTTGGCAAGCTTTGAGAAGAAGGAACTCTGTTTCAAGTATGGGAAACATTGACAGAATTTGACCTTTTCCCAGATCTGTCATTACCAACATGGGCAAATAAATGAATGTTTTTTAACTTCTTTTGCAAAAAGATATCATAACTCCTCTGTCAGCTCAAAGATATTGCTGAAGATATTCTGTCATGTAAGTGCCAGAGCACTGTGTGGTACATTGTAGAAGATACAAGAATGGTCAAGACAAATGAAAAGAACTACCAGAAGACAGAGAAAAAGATAGATACAGTATTAATTTAAAACATATCTCTTGATGGGATTGGAATTGTATCTACAAACTTTTTTTGTTTTTTGTTTGAAGATTTATTCATTCATTCATTTATTTGAGAGAAAGAGAGCATGAGCAGGAGGGGCAGAGGGAGATAGAGCATCCCAAGCAGACTCAGCTCAGAGCCCCAAACAGGGCACCATCTAAGGACTCTGAGATCACAACCTGAGCCAAAACCAAGAGTCAGACGTTCAACCAACTGTGCCATCAAGGCACTCCTCCCAACATTTTTATGGAGCTTTACTTTACCTTAAAACAGTGATATTATAACAAAATGTAGTTGGAGATGGGGAAGACAATTTATAAAGAATCCACTGCAAATCAAAAGGAGGAGAGATGATTACAGTATGTACTAAGATGCTCAAAAGAAAGTAAGTGGTCCTCAAATGAGAAGATGGCATTTAGGATGAAAACACACACTGGACTATAAAGCAGATTATCATAAGCCATATGGCTTTTGTCACATACCTTCAGTATGATGAAGGAATGGTCATAACTCCACTGCCAGCATGTGAAGATTCCTCACTGTAGAGCAATTTTGCACTTAAGTGTCAGTAATGGTATGATGATGATGTTCTCCAAACACTGTTCCTTTGTTTTGAGGGCTGTAGCTTCCCCAACCATCACCCTCCTCTGGATGTTGGTGATGAGGCCGTGTTTCTGCATCAGGAGATATTATAATAGTGTTGGGCACAATACTATAAGCTGGTAAGGACCTAAAATGGCCATTTGTGGTGCCATGACAGGCTGTAGTGAGTGATTCATCTGACACCATCAGGCTGTAGAACTGTATTAGTCTTCCAGGACTGCTGTAACAAAATATCATCAACCAAGGGCTTCACCAAAAATGTATTTGCTCACAGTTCTAGAAACTAGAAGTCCAAAATCAAGTAGCCAGCTGGGTCGGTTTCTCCTGATACCCCTCTCCGTGGCTTGCAGACAGCTGCTTTCTCATAGTGTCCTCCGGTGTCCTCTTTCTCTGTGCACATGTGCTCTTGCTATTTCTTTGTCTTTTTTGTAAGCATACCAGTCCTATTGGATTAGGGCCCCACCCATAAGACCGCATTTGACCTTAAGTATCTGTTTAAAGGCCCTATCTCCAAATACAGTCACCTCATGAGGGCTTCGATCTATGAATTGTTGGGGGGAAGGGGGTCATGCAGTTCAGTCCACAACAGGGATGTACAGAGTGGAACATATTTACCAGGACTGGGAGGCCACATAGAACTGGTGGGCTATATTTCATTATATGAGCAATGTAATCCATGGATACTTTAACAGGAAAATGGAAATGTAGGATCTTCTAGATCTTTTGGACACCTGTACCTCTGAAAGAACTCTTATCACCTGACCCTGGTAGACAATTGAAGAAAGGTTTTCTGCCTCCAGTTTGATGAATTGCACATTATCAAAGTCCACCCAAGGACACAAGCCTGATGTGGGACTTCCTGAATGATTCTCTTGCCTAAGCTGGATCTCTCTTGCTCTTCTTCCCAGCAGCCACCTCTGAGTGCAGAGAAATAAACACACACAGCCTTCCTACTTCCATAAGATTCATCAGAGTTGTACTGTTTCCGTGTACCAGAGTCAGAATGAGGAACAGCAGCAGGTCCTTCCAGTTTTCTAGGACTGGGTTTCATGTGTCTTGAAAGGACCACAGTGGGCCTGCAGGTGACCCAAGATTATTGGTCCTTTTGGCACAACCACTTACACAGTGCCACCCAAAAATGTGTCTGATCTTTCATGAGGGATTAGGATCTCTGTCCCTCCTTTCCTCTCTGCTGCTTCTTCCCCAATGTTTGATTCTAGACTGAGATGTCCTATAAATGTATTTAGTATTGGAAAAAAACAAAGCGTAACTCATAGTTAACTTTAGTCAAGTTACTAAATTTCTCTGCACATAACATTTCTCATTTATGAAATTGAAATAAGAATTCATACCCTGACAAGATTGTCCTACAGATTTAGAACTTACATAAGCCACTAGCCATTGTACCTAGAATGTGGCAGGCACTCAGAACATTTTCATTAGCTTTTTTCTTCTGTGATAGTACCAGGTAGGAGAGTAAAGGAGAAAAGGCTTGGAGACCAAAGAAGGAAGGGAACAGTTAAAAGTTTCACTTTTATGTAAGTGATTTGGCATCAATGCACTCAAAGTCGTAAGAGATTTGTAAACTTGAAGAAACATCCTGCATAAGATGTGAATTGCAGGGCGCCTGGGTGGCTCAGTGAGTTAAAGCCTCTGCACTCAGCCCAGGTCATGATCTCAGGGTCCTGAGATCGAGGCCCGCAATGGGGTGTCTGCTCAGCAGGGAGCCTGCTTCCTCCTCTCTCTCTCTCTGCCTGCCTCTCTGCCTGCTTGTGATCTCTCTCTCTTTCTCTGGGTCAAAAAAATAAATAAAATCTTAAAAAAAAAAAAAAAAGATGTGAATTGCAGACTGGTGAGCAGTACAGTTGGAATGGCATTTGTACCGTTTGACTTAAATTATTATTACTGCCCTTAAATACTATATAGTGACAGCAGGTAATTCCAGAATCATCTATTAAAATCTCCTGGTTGATGTGCTAATAAATATTGTAAGTTAATTAAAAGGCACCATCCGTAGTTTTGTAAACTGTTATGGCATCTTCTACTTAAAACCCTTATCTCTTCCCACTGCTCATAGTTATGAGTATGAGCTCCTGCAGCATGCATTATCTGGCCCTTACTTACCCCTGCAGCCTCACCTTCCCCCACCTGGCTAGCTGGGCTCTTACTTCTAATTCAGGGTCCCACCATATTGGACTCTTTGGGGGACTCTCCTACCATATTGAACTATCCTGGCACTCTCACACATGCAGTACAGTCTGTCCAAGACACACTTTCCATCTCTTCACCTGGTCAATTCCTGATTATCCTTTATTCTCCCTTCAGAGCCTAAATGAGGTAACCCTTCTAGAAAGGATCATATTTATTGTTGTATATTTAGCCCCTAGCCTAGTACTAGGCACATTAGGATTTCAGTAAATACTTGTTAAGTAAATGAATCAGTACTCAATCTAAATGAAAAGGATTATAATGATAATTTTCCTTCCATATATAGTTGTATAAGCTGTTATTTTTTTATTTTTTATTTTTTGTTAAGTTGGCTCCATGCCCAGTGTGGGACTTGAACTCAGGACCCTGAGATCAAGACCTGAGTCAAGATCGAAAGTAGGACGCCTAACCCACTGAGCCACCCAGGCACCCTCTGTTAATTTTCAAATTCCATTTAAGTAGGAAAAGAAGTAGTTTGTTCTTTAGTACACATAGTATGTCCTGCATTATACAATGCATGACATTTAAAATGGATAAAGGTCTGCCTCCTCCTTGTAACTGCTATAAGGGATTTGTTAAGTTTCTGTGCACTCATTCATTTTGATTTTACTTTAAAAAATCAAATACAGTGACGACTGCACAACACATAGAAGAGAATTCTTGTGGAAAGGCTTTTCCTCTTAAATTTGTATCTATTGACAATAACCTTACTACGAGTGTTTTAAAAGTAGCCAAAAGATTTAGACTGTTGATAGAAAATACCAAAAAACATGTGTTTGTGGGGAAATATATCTTAAAAAGCAACATTAACAGTAAACCAAGTGATCTCAATGAAGTTATGTAATCAGGTTGTTTCATTGCTCTTTTCTTTTTATGAAATTATTGACATTCTGAAGAATTTTTTTTTGATACATCTGGTTAGAGATGGGAGAATAGTATCTGAAGGTAGTATAAAACAATTCTAAGAAAGTGAATGGTGTGTGAGCCTTTTTTTTATTTGCTTCACAAGTAATTCACTTCTAAAAAAATTAACATCTGCTATTTTGAAGCTAATCTTAGTGTATTGAATGCTCTTAACCATTTCTCAATCCCACAGTCTTTTATCTTGCTTCTCCTGCTGTGTTCCCACCACCCCTGATCCCATTAGCAAACCTTGAGACAGCCTCAGACTTACCAAAGTACTGCTTTGGTTTCAGCTGCTCTTCTGCAAGAGGAAGTGAATGTTGGGGGTTTTCTCTGTGGTACAGTTGTGATAAAGCTGTGGTGGTCTTATCTCTCTCGTAGGTAGTGGCTCTTTATGACTACACAGCGAATCGATCAGATGAACTAACCATCCATCGCGGAGACATTATCCGAGTGTTTTTCAAAGATAATGAAGACTGGTGGTATGGCAGCATAGGAAAGGGACAGGAAGGTTATTTTCCAGCTAATCATGTGGCTAGTGAAAGTAAGTTTTATGCTCCCTTCCTGGTTTACCAATATGGTGTAACTGATAGTCCAAGATTTTATCATTGCTACCTTTTAATTTACTCTTTGTGACTTTTGCTTATGTTTACCAATGGGTATTGCTTTTCATTCTCGTGAAACAAAAATAAATAAATAAAAAGAAGGGGCAGTAATGTGCTAGAAAGCTACTCCATTCTGAGATTGGAATATTTGCTTCACACTCTTATCCTGGGGGCCCTGCCTGTCTAGCTACCAACATTCTTCTTCCGCCCTTTTTGCCCACCACCTGCTCCATACACAGTTACGTCGGCTCTTCTCTGACCACGGTGGCTCCTCAGTCGACAGGCACCCTCAGAACCTCTAGTACCCCAAGTCCCATTCTTTGACTTCGCAAACCTCAGTCCAGCTGGAACCTGCTAAAACAAACCTGCAGTGGATTGTTTCATTCTCGGGTAAATAAAGTCCCCATTTGTGAAAGGCCAAAGAAGCGAGGTGGAAGAGAAATTCTACACAGGAGGTGGTGAGAGCTGTAAAGTTACTACCAGGCCTTGAAAGCTACAAATAGAACGGACACAGAGAGGCTGGAGATGAAACAGCTTAAAGACTGAAAACAGGAGAGGTATAGCAATGGTTCTTCAGAAGAATGCTTCCTGTCGACAGTTCCCTCAGTAGTGTGGTAGGAAAGCCCAATACTCAAGAGTCAGGAAAGCTCGACACTAATACCGATATGCCTGAGTTTCCTCCTGTAAAATGAGGAAGTTGAGTCCTGTCACCTCTAAGCTTCCTTCCAGAAACACTGAAATTGTATAGTTCTGGTTTAAAATGTAGTCTAGGCAGCCTTGAGAATACTCCATTTTCAATTATTATTGTTAAGTCTTTTGTTTCTGCAAAGAAGGAATTATTATAAATAACAGTTGACTTTGAGGCTTGTCTGTGAAGCCCCATTTAGCCCAAACTGGCAGAACAAAAGTACTGTTGATTCTTAACCTAAGTTCTAGATTTTGAAAGCAAAGGAGATGTAGGAAAACAGGAAGAATAATTTCTTCCATGAGGATTGGGTACTGGGCTGGCACAGATGAATTAGTTCTTTTTCTATACCCACTACCCTGTCTGCACCCTGGTACTTCCCAGCAACCCCCCACCCCGCCCCACTCTCCAGGGCTCCCTGTCTCTGAAGTTCTTTCCCTCAGCTTATCTGCTGCTTTCAGCAAACTGCTCCCCTCAAAAGTGCTAAATGTCTCAAGAATTATCCACTTCTAGCTGTCTGTCCCTCATAACAAAATTCTTCATTTCCTCCATGCCACTGTTGTAATTTTTTCTTTGATAGTATATGATTGATAGCACTTAAGCTATTTTTAATGTTCAAAAGTAGACATATAATGGAGAAAAATTAAGACAGGGTCGAAAGAAGAAATTTTAGGACAAGTTAATTCCCAATCATTTTTCATAAACTGAGTACTTGTCACTTTCAGGTTGCCTCACATATCCCAGTTTCTTCCCTCCCCTTCCCAATGATGGCTTTCTCATTGGATCAATAGCTCGAATTCAGCAGGGGTAGCTTCCATTTTCAAATCAGGAGAGCTGTCTGTGTAGTCATAGTTGCTCCCACAGTATGTCTGTAATTTTAACTGGATATTACAGCCATTGTTTCTTCCAGACACGAGTAAAAACATTTAAACTCTTCTTTTCACTAAACAGTGTAAGGAGGATATGTGTATTTCTGGGCAGGATGGTATTAGATTTGTAACTTTAGAATCTAGTTAGTTTGCAGAAATAACCTCTTAGGCTGTGGATCTTGAGAGGCTATAGATACTTCCACAGTGGGTTAAAGATCCATTAAAATTAGCTTTTTTCCCATAATAACCAAAGTGCAACATCTGAAACATACTGCAGTGCTGCTTGTGGCTACATACGGAAACTAATTCCATGTTTCAAGTTGTGACGGTCCTCCAACTGTCAGAATTCCTTATTGTATCCCAGAAGAATTAATACTTTCTTTTGGCATCAGTCACTGCTTCTTGAAAAAGCCTTTTAAAGGCCTGAACAAACAAAGAGTTCTCAGAAAACCTGAGAATATAATGTTTGGATTCTCACTTCATCATGGGTTATCTTCTTTTCCCTTTTATCCTACTTTATAACCTGAATTTAACAAAAACTCACCTGCTCAGTTTTAACAGTGGGGGAAAAAGACCATCAGCAACATATTCCACTCTAAAAATAGGGGAAATTGTCCTTTATCTTTATCCAAAGCCAGATATGCAAAGCAAATGCTCTAAGGGAGTGTATAGATGTGAACAGAATCTCTACCAGCCATTCAGTTGAAAGCCATGTTCTTTAAGACAGCAACACAATAGAAGTCCCCCCATCATTGTAAAGAACTTGCTCCTTTTGTATCTTAAGCCACCAGGCTTAAAAAAACAAAACAAAACAAAACAAAAAAAAACATGAACAGCTTCACTTAATGACATCTAACATCCTTTCCAATAAGAGATAAAGGAAACCATTAATAAAATCAACCCATACACAAAGCCAATTAATATATCTTACAGTTGTAGAATTTCAGTCAGGTGTATTTTACCAATTTCTCTCAGTTCAGAGTTGCCCCAGGTTGTCATTTAACTGAAACACATTTTCTTTTTAATCCTTGAAAAAGCCCACATAAATTTTTAGAGTCCACACTGTGTTTAGATTAAATAGATTATATAAATTATAATCTCAAATTCGACCCTGTGAACAAATTTAAAGTTATGTATAGTCCTAGCCCCATGCTCGTTTATTTTGTACCATTTTCCCAAATTATTCTTTGTCCACACTTCTTTCTGCCTGGCAAAAATCCTATCTGTTCTTCAGAGTCTGACATTTACCACTTCTTGCCTTGAACTTTTGCTATCCATATCAGAATCTGTCTTTATTATCTCTTTTGAATAATATCACATTCTACTGTATATTATACTTACTTGTGAACATACTACCTCTGACCAGATTGTAAGCTCCTTGAGAGCAAAGACTGTCTTTTGGTCATCTTCTGTCTCCTCCAGCAGTACCTAGCAGAAACAACCTTGAATATGTGGGTGCCTGGTGAATGTGAATTGAGATAAAATAAGCAAGTCTCTGCATGACCACATAATAAGTGAAAAGGACATGTTTTACATTTCTGAAATCCTGCTGATGAAAACTTTCCAATCATAAATTACGTTCTTTTGATAATTAATGTGTATAACTATAGATTGCCTTAACACTAAGTGTCAAGTAGCTTATTATTACACAAAGGAAGTGAATATCAAGATCTTTAGTTTCATATCTGCCCCCTTTCATCGCTGTTTGTTTTCCCCCATGGGTCAGTGCCCCTCAGTTTGATTTCATGCACTCCTTGTTCAATTCCAGCATTATATCAAGAACTGCCTCCAGAGATAAAGGAGCGATCCCCTCCTTTAACTCCAAAGGAAAAAACCAAAGTGGTAAAACCTTCAGCTGCTCAAAAGGTAAATGTTTTCAAGACTATGGATTGTATTTAAATTTAATTTTCACTCTCTCTGTATAAAATATTACTTCATTCTTCATGCTTATGTATTTCATTGCTTACATTATTATTTCTTTCAATATTAGCACCAACATAATGGGATATATAAAGCAAATATTATTTTTATAATCATTAGTATAGTATTATTAGAGCCATTTTCCAGATAAGGAAAGCAAGGAGGCTCTGAGAGATTAAGGTAGACCCCAAGTCACAGCCCAAGTGATGGCCTGTGGAACCAGAGTGGAACTTGGGACTTGAAGTATGAGCTGTTTCCAGTGGACACTTATTTCTGTAGCTGCGATTCTGGCATTCTCGTCAACACCACCTGAGGGATACACAGTAATGCTAAAGGTCCCTGGGGCCCACAGAATAAGCAGGTTTTATTTTCCAGGAGCATTCCTTTTACTTGCTAATACTTTAAAACTGTTTTCAAGTTAAAATGAATATGGGTATATTACTAGAGAAATGGTCTGTTTTCTAGCTGTGCCATCAAATCCCTCACGGGTATCAGTCAGTATTCTTTTGTTGATGGCAGTACTTTGATAGAAAAACTTAAACACTGTACCATCATATATATTATCTATTAAATTTGTTTTATTATGTAACATTAGCTCTTGCCCTAGGCTAAATGACTTCACTTCTTGACTCCTTGAACTGACATTTTTTTGGTACAAATACCATGTCATAATATAGTTGTTGCCCCCCACACACACACACCCACCCACCCCCAGGAGAGTGTTTTGACAGTAGAAACTCTCATGTGTCATCCGGTCATTCAGTTGTAATTTTTGAGTGGTTATTTCCATGCTGGGCATTCTCTTAGTACTCACTGGAACAAGACTGAGTAGGCAAAGCACTTGCCCATCAGGAGGTTGCAAGCTGGTGGGTGAGATGCTCATGGACTATGGCAATTCCAATGGACTGTGGCAGGAACTATAATGAAGATATGTGCACAATGCACTGGGTTAGGATTAGGAGCACCCAGGAAGAAGCCCTCTAAATGTGTCCCAGGACGTCCAGGAAGAGTTTACAGAGAGGGGTCATGCTTAAGCTAAGGCTTGTAGGATGAAAAAGTATATGCTAGGTAATGTCTTTGAAAAAGACATTCCAGCAGAGGAAATAACTTTAGAAAGGTGTGGTATGGTACAATTCTGTCTGGGGATCTTAGGGGCTAATGGAGAGGATAGGAGAAATGCAGGAGCCAGGCCATGGAGAGCCTAGTGTGCTCTGCTGAGATGCTTAGGTTGTAAATCTTCAGACAAAGGAGATCCGCTAGAGGAGGTAGTCCCAGGAGTGACATGGACAGATTTGCATGTTAAGAATACATTGTAGTGGTCACATAGTGGTTGGATTAGAGGTCTATATTACCTAGGTCAGGAAATTCATTAGGAAGCCATTGAAATAAAATACAAAAGCCTGAACTAGTAGGGATAGAGGGGAGGGCATAAGGTATAATTGACAGGATTTTATGATTGATTGGATACGATTAGAGAAATTGGAATCTAGGATTGTGCTAAAGCCCTGGCTGACTATATGAGTGAATGGATGGTGGTATCACAGAAATAATAAGAGAATAGGAAGGTTTGGGGATGTAGAGACAGGCAGTGGTAGGGAGTAAGCTGTGATGAGTTCATCAGTTTTAGGTGTCTTGATTTGTTAGCGCTGTCCGTAGGGCTCCCAGGCAGAAATACTCCCTAAGGAGTCTGACCCACAGGACTGCAATCTGAGAAAAGATAGGGCTTCAGATCATGTGGAAGGAGTCAGTGTATGCATTGTATTACAGCAGAAGAGCTGAAACTTGTCATGAAGGAGATGGCCCAGAAAAAAAAAAAAAAATGTTGTAGAGTTCTGAGAGAAAGGCCAGGGACAGAATCCCAAATGAGCACTGGTATTTAAGGGACAGTCTGAGGAAGAGGAGAGATTGAGAAAGAATAATCAAAGTGGAGGGAAGAACCAGAAAAAAAGTACTCTGGAAACCAGGGGAGACGAGAGGTTCAAGGAGGATATAGTCAGTAGTATCAAAGACAGCCAGTCAGTTTGTCTGTCTGAGCATTTAGTGATCAGGAGAACCCCGTCACGTGTGCAGAAGTATCAGCGATTGATACTAGCAGGACAGGGTTTGAAGAGTAGGATGGGGCTTCAGCAAGTGAACTCATGGAAGTCATTCCCAGAGCTTCACTTGGAGGGGAAAAAAAGTCACACAGTGACTGGTGGGTGATACACTTCGAGGAATGACTTTTTTTTTTTTTTTGACAGAATCAAAATTTATTTTTTGATACAATCAAAACTTAATTTTTTTTAAAACAAAATAGTTTTTTATTACATTATTTTATTTTTTCAGTGTTCCAAGATTCATTGTTTATGCCCTGCACCCAGTGCTCCACGCTTTAGGTGTCCCCAGTACCCACCACCAGGCTCTCCCATCCCTCCACCCCCCTCCCTCCAAGTCCCTCAGTTTGTTTCTGTGTTCAAAATCTCTGTTGTTTCATTTCCCTCCCTAGATTACCCTAGTTCCCATTTGCTTTCCTTGTGCCACTGTCCTCCAGTTTGCCCCTCATGCACCGCAAGTAAG
>PITA01031095.1:0-15684 GCA_004023965.1 Spilogale gracilis
CCAGAATTTATTTTTAAACCCAGCTGACGATTGAACAAGAGCTACCCATACTATTTTCATGGTTCCTCCATTGTCTAGATTAGGGCTGATGGTCCTGCTACAAAAAATGGAAATGAGACCAGGACAAGGCAGTGAATGGAAATCAATCACAATGATCACATATTAAGACAGAATTAATGATTTTAGGTAAGAATTTCTATTACTTCTACGATTTTCTATTACTCTACTGAGATTTCCTGCCTAATCTAGACTATAAATGGTATGTCAAATTTCATTTATGTGTCAAAAGGACACAATTAAAAACCCTGTATGGTGCTATAGAATTGAGATTAGTGTATCTAAAATGTGTTCAGTGGGTATTGGTACCATGTGATATTAATGGATATAATGAACAAAAAGGATTCTGTGATCAAAATCCATAGGAACCACTAGGTTCAATACAATTAAACACTTCCTTTATTGCAGGACTTTTCAGAGCCCTCATATTCTGATTTTACCCTGGCTTTCCAAAAGAGGTACATAGAATTGAGTACTTATCACTGTTTTTTAACCATGGGACACATTTTGAAAGTGTAGTTAATGGAACTGGTTTCCCGAAGAACATACTTGATAAAATCTTTTACATTGAAGGGGGGGAAAAAGATATTTAAAATATTCTAATATCACCTTCTTTTCTATTAATATCAGTGTATTTCTCACTTAAGATCAAAAATCTTAGAGAAAACTTGGTTCATTAACAGAGATAAATACAAGATGTCCGTAAAAAGCCTTCTTCATAACAACCCTACCTAAAAGTCCATCAAGAGGAGAATGGACAAATATGTTCTGATATATTCATGCAAAGAAAAACTAGGTAACAATGAATAACACCTCACACAGCAACACAGATGAATCTTAGAAACACAATATTTAGCCAAAAAAGTCATGTTTCAGAAACTACATAGTATAAAATGAAATATTCTAGATTAGGATACCTAATTACATAACAAACTATTTTTAAGAAAGAAGGGGATAGTGAACACCAAATTTAGGATGGCCAGGGGGGCAAGGACAATGAATAAAAAAGGAGCACACAGATAGATACAACAATAATGATAAGTCCTAGTTATTATTGGGGAATTATTAATTTTATTTTTATGTTTCATAATATACATATGTGTTGTGGTTTTCTTTTGCATTATCAAATAAATGGTACATCTATAATTTTAAAAAGCACATACTTAGCAATAAATAAATATTTATCTAATGAATAAAGTTATTAAGCCAACTGGGGTACCAAAGCAATAGAACAGCCCACAGAACAGAACATTTAGGTGATTACTAATGACACATGTCCAGAGGGATGTTAAGCTCACAAAAGCCCTTTCATGGCTTGGAAGGTGGCAGAACCTAAAAATGACAGACTAAATTTTCTGCCACCTACCCCCTCCCAAATGGAGGACTCGGAGACCTGGAATATTTCAATAAAGTTAAGAAATGTGGTATTTCATACACACCTGGATTCATTGATCAGTATTCATACTTGATACATGTTTTGCTTTTTAAAATAGTCAGTAACTGTAGAGCAAATCCAATACCCATGGTATAAGGTATCGCATTTGACAATAGAATCCCAACACTGGAATGCTTTCTGGATGTCAACTTTTGCATCATCATGGTGCATTATGATAAGATAAATTACTGTTTGGATCACTGAACCTCTTCTCCTTTTTGTAAGATGGAGATGTGTTCAGCCACAAAAAGCTATATGATGCTGGGACTCCAGCTGTTTGCTCAAAGAACAGGAAACCACAACAGAGCTAAATCATAAACAAAGCAAGGAAAACTTTTTTGCTATTGCAAGCATCAAAACTTCAAAAATGTATTTTTAAAATGAAGATATAATTGACACATAACATTATATTAGCTTCCAGTATAGAACATAATGTTTCAGTATGCATACATATTGTCCAATAATCACTACAGTAAGTCTAGTTAACATCCTTCACCACACATATTTACAAATTTTTTTTCTTGTGAAAAGAATGTTTAAGATCTACTCTCTTAGCAACTTTCAGCATGAATAGATTTTTAGGGCATTATGTTAAGTGAAATAAGTCAATCAGAGAAAGATAAATATCATGATGATCTTACTTATTATGGTATCCTTTTTTTTTTAATGTTTGTTATTCATTAAGTAGAGATCCTCAGTATCCAGGTTCTCTACTGTAGTGGTTCTTTTATTTTTATTTTATTTTATTTTATTTTATTTTATTTTATTTTATTTTATTTATTTGAGACAGAGAGAGTGATTGTGTGCATGAATGCAGGGGAGGGGCAGAGGGAGAGGGACAAGCAGGCTACCCGTGGAGCAGGGAGACAGGAAGGATATGGGGCTCAACCCCAGAACCCTGGGATCATGACCTTAACCAAAAGCAGACACTTAACCCCTTAACAGACTGAGTCACCCAGTATCCTATTTCTCAAAATGTGCTTTCCCAGACCAGTAACATCAGTGTCACCTGGGAAATTGTTAGAAATGTAAATTCTTAGGCTTCACTCCAGACCTACGGAATCAGAAAATATGAAGGTGGAACTCACCAATCTGTGTTTTATCAAGCCCTTCAGTTAATTCTGACACTCATAAGTTTTGAGTTCTACTGCCCTAGAATAATTGAGAAATTCTCCATAAAGTATAACACTTTACTGGCTAGATTATTATTTTAAGTAGGGCTTCTCAGTTGTTCATATATGTTTTTATCCTTTTCAAGCTTTCTTAATTAAGCGTTTTGCAGAATGGCTTTCATCCAAACAATGACACAAATTTTTATCTATCCCTCGCCCATTTTGTTAACTAAGTGCAATGGTGTGACATGTGAGCTTCCCAGGAATCACTGAGGAGTATTCTGAAGACAGGGGTAAAGTAGAATTTGGAAACAGATTTAACAATAAATCAAGTGCTTGCATGATTTTTTCCCCAAAATCTCAGATCTTCCGGGAGGAGGGGAAAAGGTCTCATTGCTGTGTTTCCTCCAAGAGGCTAATGTGAGTGTAGAATTTTCTTTCAGTTGTCAGGTGGGCTATCCACAAGAGGGCTGAAGTAGTCTGGGGGCAAAGATGAGACTTAGCATAATGTGGCACATCCTCCTTTCAAAACCATTAAAGATTGTCCAAAGCGAATACAGACATTTGGGTTTTTTCCATGTGTAAAAGAGAGCTCCCTTTTCTTCGGGAGCCCTGGCTTTGCAGAATAATTTACATAGAAAATTAGGAATTCCATGGGGGAAAAGATACAACTAATTTACAACAGAGGGAGAATATGTATAAAAATTCTTGCCAAGAAAAGTTGGTTTCAAGGGATCTATAAACAAGGGCTCTTAGAACACTTGAAAAACTATTCTAAGTTTTAAGAAGTTCTCAGAAGTTCCAAAGAACTCAGAAGTTCTAAAGCAACGATATGAGAAAGCAGCATGGGATTCGTAAGTATCTGTGAGGTAGCAAGAAGGAAGTACAGAATAATTGGCAGAATATAAACAAGTGATTTGACAATTAATTATGTATTTAAGACATCTTTAAATCTGTTGTTCTTGACTATATTATTGTTCATCACCCGCATGTGCTTATGATTTGTGTTCCCACAAAACTAACAGGCAAAGACAACACTGCCACAGAGATGGTCTTTGCTTGCCATCACAAGACACTCAGAGAAAAGCTGTAGTCAAGTGAATCTTTGCAAATCAAATTATAGTGTTCCATAGCTAAAATGCTATAACTGAGCAGTAAGTTCCTATACAGTGTGAACATCAGACACATCATAGGCCTTAAGGTCAAAGCTAGGATTATCAACCTCACTGATTGTTATCAGAACTGCCATTTTCTGGTGGCACCTGGGTGGCTCAGTTGGTTAAGCAACTGCCTTCGGCTCAGGTCATGATCCCGGAGATCTGGGATCGAGCCCCACATCAGGCTCCCTGCTCTGTGGGAAGCCTGCTTCTCCCACTCTCGCTCCCCCTGCTTGTGTTCCCCCTCTGGCTGTGTTTCTCTCCGTCAAATAAATAAAATCTTAAAAAAAAAAAAAAAGAACTGCCATTTTCTGCTTGGCATCATTCTTTTTTTTCTTTTTTTTAAAAGATTTTATTTATTTATTTGACAGAGAGAAACACAGCTAGAGAGGGAACACAAGCAGGGGGAATGAGAGAGTGAGAAGCAGGCTTCCCGCCGAGCAGGAAGCCCGATGTGGGACTCGATCCCAGGTCTCCGGGATCATGACCTGAGCTGAAGGCAGTCGCTTAACCAACTGAGCCACTCAGGTGCCCCAACTTGGCATTATTCTTATTGCAGTCTGTTTGAATAAACCCTCTGGAACTAAATAGCACCCTGGTCCCAGATTATTTAGAATGCCCTAAAATTTTAGGTCATTTGAACTAGAAGCTTAAAATCCATCTTATGTCACATATCCATTGTGTTGATGGAGAACTGAGACTGCCAAAGTCACAGTTACCTGAAAAAGCTGGAATTGAAGAAGAGATTTTGTGACTCCTGTCCAGGAAAAAGCCTCCGCCTCTCTCTTCCACCATAGCTGTTACTACTTTCCCCATTTCTGGCTATGTTCTGGCCTCAGTGTAATGGCTAGATTCCAGAGGCTGCTGTCCGTAGAGAACCAGCAGAAGCTCATTAACCCTTCATTACCTAGCTTCACAAGTCATAAAGCATCACTTCCACATAGTCATCAAGATTCAAGAGAAGAGGAAACAGGACCAGCCTTGTGAAAGAGACGTCATAGTCACATTGAAAGAACAACATAAACGATAGGAGATGCTGTTGTGATCATCTTTGGAAAACAATATGCTGCAGATTGAACACGAACATCTAATTTTGTTCCCTCTGGAAATTTCAGTCAAACAATAATAAATTGATTTCCTACCTGAGGCATAAACCCATCAGGATAGGGAAAATGAAAAAAGAAGCAAAAGCAACAAAATTTTAGAAGTTGAAAAGCAGATGTTCAACTGGCAAAAGACGTCAGAGAACCCAGAAAAATGAGTCTTAAACTAGTTTTAAACTAGTCTAAAACTAGTTTAAGGGTAAAGCTTCAAACTCATCAGATTTCTAACACAGAATTTGCCAAGGGCTATAAATGTGGTAGCGTCAGATACCATGATAAGTGAATAGAAGGAAGGAGCTAGAATAAGGAGGATTTTAAATAGCAGTCAAATCTCTAGATTCCCCTCCCTAGATCTGGACAGCCAAATACCTGTACCTCCTAAATACTTGCCCAACAGCGGAGGCATATTGTCTTAAAGGAATGAAACAGGGAGGACTTAAGACACCTTTCAGGGTTGAAGATAGAGGTAACATGATTTAAAAAGGGCAGTCAAGTATGAACACTGATGACTATGACCTCCTGCTCTCCTTTCCTAGTTGGTTTCTTGATAATAAGCAGCTAGGCCCTCACCCTCTGGACAGAGGACTAGAAACACTTTCTTTAGGAATCTGGTCCCTTCAGGATAAGATGCCTAGAGGTCAGGAAACTAAAAACTCAGCTGGATCATCCTACTGTGATGTTCACAGATGACAGGATCCCCTCATGTCTCAGAACTTCCAGTAAACTTTTCTGGTCCCCTAGAATTACCAGCTATCTGAGGGAAGCCTGCCCCATGAAAAGTAGAAAAAAATAGAAAAAGCAGCTTGGAAGAAACAGACGGTATAAAAAGGAGAGAGCTTTAAAGATAAATGTATTATTAATATCCAGTGAAATGTAAGAGGAGACATTGCAACTGTGGAAAAAAAAGAACAGGATGTTGTAATACAAAAAACATCCTGATAACCAGAAGAGCTCTAGCATATTAAAAATATGACAGAAGATAGGTTTAAACAATCTTTAAGGCAAAAAAAAAAACAAAACAAATAACAGCAAAAAAAATAGAGCAAAGTGCTAAGTAGATGGTAGTAACTTCCAGATCATTTGACTTGAAGAGAGTTTGCATTTGAGCTGGTAACTGAAAACCATGGACTTAATAAAATTGTATCAAATTAAAACCTAACAACTAATAAGAAATAAAGACATCTCTAGACACCAGTTATCAAAGGCAAGAATATAAAGAAAACATTGATTTCATTTGGCATAATAAAAACAAGAGAAGCGAGAAATAATTTTAAATAGAGAAAACAAAAATAACAAAATGAGATCAATCCAGAAGGTATAATACCAAAAAAAGGGGGGAAAAAGGAAAAAAAAAATGTGTTCCAGAAATGGAAAACTGGAAAAAAGAAAAAGAGTAAAAAAATTTTTTTTGAATTCTAAAGCTTCAGGTTGAAAGACCCATTACATGCCTAACATAATGGATGCAAAAAGACCTGTATCATAGTGTAGCATTGCTATGCTTCAGAATACTGAGAACAAAAAGAAAATTCAGCAATCTTCTAGAGAGGTGGATGGGGGGAAGAATGGAAAGAGAGATTGGAGTTCATCTGAAAAAGTATTAGGAATTAAAATGGCTTCAGATTTGGGGGTGTGGGCACCTGGGTGACTCCATCATTTGAGCATCCAACTTTTGATTTCAGCTCAGGTCATGATCTCAGGATTGTGAGATCCAGCCATACATTGCACTGGGCATGGACCCTACTTAAGATTCTGTCTCTGTCTCTCTCTCCCTCTCCCCATCCCCACATCTCATCTCCACTCATGTACTCTCTGTAATGATAATAATAATAATAATAATAATAATAATAATAATAATAAAATGGCTTTAGATTTTTGTCAGCAGCAGCAACTTTGGAAACTGGGAACAGTGAAAGCCAAAAGAGAAGTACCTTCAGATTTCTGATGGAAAATTGGTAAAGAATTCCATAATAAGATGAACTATCAATAAGGTAGAATAAAAGTAATGTCACTTTCACATAATACAAAGCCTTAGAAGTTCCCTCTCATACATCCTTTCTTGGAGCTCCTAGATGGCTATGCTCTACCAAAAATAAGAGAGAGAAGAAAGGAAAGAAGGAGGGGAAGGAGGGAGGGAGGAGGGAGGAAGGGAGGGATGAAGGAAGGAAGG
This sequence comes from Spilogale gracilis, assembly GCA_004023965.1. Lineage (NCBI taxonomy): Eukaryota > Metazoa > Chordata > Mammalia > Carnivora > Mephitidae > Spilogale > Spilogale gracilis. The sequence continues at coordinate 7,032 of PITA01031095.1, forward strand.
AAGGAAGGAAGGAAGGAAGGAAGGAAGGAAGGAAGGAAGGAAGGAAGGAAAGGAAGGGAAGAAAGGCATAACAAACAGGACAGAGCCTGTACAGGGAAGACAAAGGGAGTCCCTAGGACGGTGGTGACAGAAGATCACACAGCAGCTGGGTAACTGGGCACAGCAGGGCAAACAGCCCAGATTGTAGCAAGTCAGAGGGCTCAAGGAAATACTTCGGCAATACTAGCTTAATAGAACACTTGAGGCATAAGAGTTTGTGGTTAAAGAGATGATAAAGAAAACCAAGCAAACCTAGAAAGGTTTTCCCTTTATAGAAAAATTCAAACTTGTGGCAAAAAGGAAAAGTAATCCAGTTTATTAAATGGAGCAGCTGTGATAAGGATTTACACAGGCATAATAATGTAAGCAATGAATATAGATCTATTCAAAATTACAATATACCTTTACCGGGCTGATGGAAAGATAGGAAGGTAACCTTATTTCCTAGAGACGTAGGGAGCAGTGCAGTGAACAACATTTTAGCAGTGGGACGTTGACAGATTATAACCTGACACTGAAAGATTAAGACATAGCATTCCAAGTATATCACTAGGAAAAGGGTGAGAGAAGTGCCAAAAAAATTAGCTAAATGTGGTTTCATCTGGGGAGGGTGGTGAGGAGTTGCTGTTTTTCTTAACAACCCTTACAAAACTCTTCCGTCTACGTACACGCATAACTTTGATAAAAATAAAGAATACGGGCCTAAAATGAGAGAGCAACATTCATCCAGGAATGACCATGCCAGCTGATTTAGAAATGTAAGAGCTGAAGCCCGTTTCCGAAGTTGTTTAACCATCCTGGGAAGGAACTACAAACTCTCAAAACTTAGCTTCCTGAGTTCTGTATTATCTGGATCTGTGTTATCCTGGCAGGAGTCTTCTCTTTAAAAATCAAAGACACTATTTATATTTTTTATCTGTTTCATCATTTTATCTTCTTAATTCTTTCTCATATTAGATCAAACAAGCATTCATTGGTAAGCTGCATCTAAGGCAACCATGAACTTAAAAGCAGTCATGTACAATTGAGTATGCAAGTATATGTCTTAGAACAAGGATGGATTTTCTTATCTAATCATGTAGTTACTCATTAAGTTTCTTTTTTTTTAAGATTTTATTTATTTGTTTGACAGAGAGAAACACAGCGAGAGAGGGAACACAAGCAGGGGGAGTGAGAGAGGGAGAAGCAGGCTTCCCGCCAAGCAGGGAGCCAGATGCGGGACTTGATCCCGAGACTCTGGGAACATGACCTGAGCCGAAGACAGGTGCTTAATGACTGAGGCACCCAGGTGCCCCCATTTTAGGGGGGATTTTTATTTATTTAGAGAGAGCATGAGAGGAGGAGGATCAGAGGAAGAGAGAGTATCTCAAGCAGACTCTGAGCTCAGTGTGGAGCCCTTTGCCAGGTACCATCTCACAACCCTGAGATCATGACCTGAGCTGAAGGCAGATGCTTAGTGACTGAGCCACCCAGGCACCCCTCATTAAGTTTCTGAACTATGCTACAAGGATAATAATAATGCACTTGAAAATAACTCTTCTTGGACATTTCTTTGAGGAATTACATGTTTCCTTAAGTCTCTCCCTCCCTTGAAGACTATTGCAAATGCCGTTTTCTGAAAGGCCTCTGAAATTCTGCTTCAATATACTTGGAATAATGTAGTTTTTGAACATGTTAAGGTAAACAATATTCAATGTCCATCAAATTTTAGAAATACTTATTTTCCCAAATAACAATAAGCTATTTGTTAAATTGTAGGGTTGTATATTTTGCATTTCTGTTTCACCTGGAATAAAAGTCCTCTTACTAAACTTTCTCTATGCCACTTCCATATTAGCATTCTGGTTAGATTCAGTTCGGTATATTCCATTTTTCTTGAAAACCCTGTCAGTAACTGTTCTTTTCATGCCTATGCGTATAACCTTCTGACTGTCTACAGCCCGGCTGATCCGTTCATTTTGACCATCTTATCAAAGGTGCAGAAATGATAATAAATGCAACCCACATGAAAAAGCTGTTTTTCCCCATCTGATTTACCTGCAGAGATTAGGCACCCTCTGTGTCAAATGAATGTCATCCTCATTTTCCAAAAGCAATTTTAACATGTTTACCATAGTGGATATTCTGCATGTCTGAACAACAGAGAATCTGGAAACCTGCTTTAGGTTGATATATCATAAAAAATAGGCATCCCTCCTAAATCTAATCCACTATTGTTGTTAAGATTTTCAACTTTCTTTGCTTTTCACATGACAGATTTAAGTGAAAGATAATGAAAAGCCACATAAAATATTTCACCACATTAAACTTAACTCCCTAAGCATACCAGGAACTCTTGCATTTCCTAGAACTAGAAACCATTACCTTACACTTCTTGTGATTTATTTTGAGATTATATTTTGTGCAGTCCTCAAAGATAGCATTCAGCTGTTACTGAAGGCCAATTGGGGTTTGAGAGATTAATGAATACTGAATCTTCAGTCTTAAAAAAAGAACAGTCACACAGATGTTAAAAACATTTTGGGCATGAAAACTATGCCAAAAGTCTCAGTGATATCATATAAATGGATGCTAAATAGTGGAAGACTATCGTCCCTGCATCCGCTCTTCTGAAGGATTTGATTATAATCCAGCGTGCATCCTTCAACCTGTAAATTATTAACTGTAGCTAAAAGGAGATTTAAGAAATTTCATAGTGACTCATAATCACTCCTGATATTTGATATTTGCATAAATAAACCCTTAGAGCTTTAAATGTCATCTTGTCCATATGAAATAGGAGGTTGAATTTTGATCTAAATCACCCTATTCCAAGATGTCAAGCAAAGTCTGTACTGGGCCAAAATCTGGTTAATGTGAGGGAAGTGAGAGAAAACAGTAGCCTGCATGAGTAAACATGCTGAGAAGGAGACTTTGGCAAGTTAGATCTAAAAATGGATGAGAAAAAAAACAGGAAATGAGAGCAAAATAGAAAGAACATTGCAAGTTATGGTATAACTCGGATGGTCTAGAAATACTCATTGCCTATCTCTGTCCACTTCTTTCTCAGTGACATGTCTCTGTTCAAAGATTGCTGATGTGTTGGCTCTGATGTATAGATTACACACTGAAGCAAAATATAAAGTATGTTTGGAAAACATTTCAAGTCATCGTTAACTGGTCATGTACATCAATAATGTGTGTGTGTGTGTGTGTGGTGTGAGAGCTTTTGCACGTACACGTGTATACAGATCCACGGTCCCAAACAAAGTATGAAATGGCTCCTGTACTAGGACATTTGCAACCCCCAAATGCAAATAACTAGCCCCACAGTGAGATTCTTAGCCATGAGTGGATGTTAGGGAGAAGTTACTGTGCTCAGAGGATTCCAATATCTATACTCACAAGCTACCTGTCATAAATCCATAAACCAAAGGAAAAAATGATCTTTGGAAATAGTTTACCTATGTGAACGACAGTTTCCAGATTTATACTGCCTGCATGCAAAAAAAGTAAAACACCATATTTTCTTTTTTATTTTCTTTTTCATGATCTTTTGAAGCTTTCTGTTTTCAGTTTCTAGCAAGATCTAGTTTAGGTTTATTCTGACAGTGAAATATTTACAAATAATTATAATATAAATGTGTTCTTTTTATATTGAAGCCTAATTGCTTAATACATATGTTTCATGTTTATTGTATTATCAGGAATTAATCCTAATCATATTTCAGGACAAAACATACATGAGAAAAGTCTATGATTTTTCAGATTTCTGAAACTTCCCCTCAAGTTAAATTTGTAAAAAAGATCTCTTCTTGCTGATTTTATTCAGTTTTTTAAATCAGGGGTGGCCTTAACATTGTAATTTCATAAATATTTTTATAAGTGCATTGACAGATTTGTGATAGAGTTTAGATATTAATAGAGTATTACACTTAAAAAATATAGAGATTGATAATTACATATAGAGATAGATAAGGATTTCAGATTTCAGTTTGTTAATGCTTTAGTTCCTTATGCCCAGAAGTTTAACTTTTTAAATGAAATAACTTCCAAGTTGCTAGAAAATATTACCACCCAGAACATTCCATCGCCTACCAGTACTAGTTCTTCCACTCATTTAAGTAATAGCAATGAGAATAGCTAATAACCTGTGGTAGACAGAATTTTGGTTTCTATGATCTTCACCCCCTCAGGTTGTACCTGTAAAAATGTTGTGTTTCATGGCAAAGGAGACTTTCCAGATGTAGTTAAAGTTATTAATCACCTTGATTAGAGAGCTTGGAATAGAGAAATTATCCTGGAGCCTCTGGGTATGCACAATGTATTCACATGAGCCCTTAAAGGCAGAAGAGGAAAGCAAAATAGAGAGCTGTGGTAGAAGACTCAAGAGCACAGGAGACTTAAAGCACAAGACAGAGTCAGTGTGCCATCACTGCCTTAAAGCAGAGGGACCCAAATGTCAACAAAATAGGGACCACGGTCCTATAATAATAAAGAACTGATTTTGTCACTCATCTGAATAAACCAGGAAGCAGATTCTCTTTCAGAGCCTCAGATATGGGCCTAGGCCAGCCAACATCTTTACTTCAGCCTTGTATATCCGCCAGCAGAGAACCGGTAGAATGTATCCAGACTCCGATCTACAGAACTGAGAGATAATAAATGGCTGTTTGTTTAGATCATGAAAGATGTAGTGATTTGTTACAGCTGCAATAGGAAACTAATACCCAAACACAGAGCACTTCCCGTGTCCCAGACGCTAAGCATTTTTGTATATAAACTTAACAAGTCTTTCCCAAAAAAAGTCTTATAAGATGAATGCCATTTTTGTAGACAAAGAGAGGAAGACACAGAGATTGTAAGTAAAGAGGGACACAAGCAGTACATGGCAAGGCCTGATTTGAACACTGACAATCTGATTCCAGAAACTGTAATATTAAAACTTCCATCGGGCTCTGTGGAAGTGAGGTTGGGTTCAAGCAGATGTGTGAGATTAGCTTGAAAAATGAGGGAGAGAGAGTGAGAAGGATTACATGGGGAGAAGAGAGGAAAGGGAGACTATGAAAGGCAAAACAGGTGGCTATGAGAAAACTGGAGGAAAAAAATCAGAATTCCAACTGCTTTTGTCTAGCTTCCTGACACCAAAACTAAATGATTCAGTAATGACTTACTTAAGAAATTTTGGATGACTCCCCAGGAGCTGGACTATTTTTATTATGGCTTCTGAGTCAACACATACATTTCCCTGAAATAAATGCATCACAGCACTGGATTCCATGGTCATGTCCTAGCCCCTCCCAAGTCCGGATCTCCCAGTGGACTCAAAGCTCCTTTAAGGAAGGGACTGACTTCCACATTCCTATTCTCAACATTCCCCATACTTCAAAAAGGAGTTTTTAAGATAAATGGGAAAAAATGGAACAAATGTGTGAACTGTAAAGCATTAGTTTTGTTGTTGTTTTTTTTTTAAATGAGGCTTATTATCTTGTTCTTCAAACATCATTATTCTAGATTAACTCATAAAGCTAGGGAGCTAGTTACCAATCATATTTCCTCCAAAGACTTCTGACATGTGCAGCCGATCCAGTTAGGAAGAGCTCTCAATATTTATTTTTAATGCTTGTGTAAAACTTCCTCCATAGCTCAGCTAATTTAGTCCTGAGCTCTATAAATAAAAAATTCAGTCCACTAGTATATCAGCATCATCAAGGCAAAGGGTAGAACATCCCCGAATCATTCCAACAGTTTCTTAGGTGGTTCTTCACCTTTATATGAGACCTGATGTCCATGATAACTTTCCCTACTCACAGGCAGCTATGAAAGTTAACTACTTTTTTTTTTTTTTAATTTTAGTTATGAGACTTGAGTTCTAGCTAGATACAATTGACATACAGGAGATAAAAATGGGTATATCTGTGATGCTTACTTTCTATATTTAAGATGTTGATTTATTGGTTTGTGATTTCCATTTCTTACTGGCTTACACACTGCCCCCTTCTGGGTTTGCTCCAGCTTAGACATCCTTTAAAAAAAAAAAAATCTCAAAGACGTTTTTTGTTTTGTTAACTTCTCAAAAAAAATGTTTTTTCCCAGAAGGGAAAGGAGGAAAAAATAAAGTAAGACAAACTCAGAGAGGGAGACAAACCATTACAAGACTCTTAACTCCAGGAAACAAACAGGGTTGGTGGAAGGGAAGGGGGTAGGAAGGATAGGGTAACTGTGTGATGCACATTAAAGGAGGGAATGTGATATAATGAGGTATTACATACAACTGATGAATCACTGACCTCTACCTCTGAAACTAGACATCCTTTCTTGATGCAATTCCTCCATTTTCTCTGAAATTCTTCCCTCATCCTCAGGCTGATATAATACTCCCCCAGTCCATCTCCTTTTAAATTAATCTTTTGGATTTACAACTTGACCTAATTTTTCAGCTTACCTAAATCCTTTTCTATTGTTGTTTTTGGAACCTCAGTCACACTGCATTGATATATTGGTCTATAATATATTCCTATCCATTTTTATTATAAAAAATGATGTTTCTATACAAAGAGAGTTCAATCCTGTTTCATTGTTTTTATATGAAAGTTTCATTTTTTTTACCTTCCCATAAAACATTACAAATTCTGTGTACATATACTTAGAGATGTTCCTAAGCTCAAGGTAAATGAAAATGATATTTCCTCCAACTATACTTAGGATCTTTCCTTGCCAAAAAAGTCTTGCAGTTGTTAAGGTACTGCCAGTAACTATGACAAATAAGTCCTGAAATTTCAGTTATCTAATACAATAGAACTTAATTTCTCCCTAGGTCTAGCCCAGCTACTCCTGATGAACAAACAGCTTTTCTTTATGTGAAATTCAGAGACCTGTGTTCCATCCGTGTTGGGGATATGCTATCTCTAAGGGTTTTACCATGATTTCTATCCAGCCAGCAAAAAGGAGGGTGTCACATAATCATTTCTGCTCCATTCCATTATCAAGAATCAAACACAAAGTCTTCTCTAGATGCTGGGGTATCTGGGAAATACAGTCTCTGACTAAGCAGCTGCTTTCAGTGATAATTCTACCCTGGACAAAATGCAGGCATTGGTGGGGATCTGAATGATTGAATGAATTAGAAAAACAGAAACTAATGTGGCCTAAGTATCAAAAAGCAGGCACTAGAATCAGTTTCTTCCCTAAGTAGAAAAAGAGGGCTAGGGAGGAGGACTTTTCAAAAATACATAATTACAGGGGCATCTGGGTGGCTCAGTCATTAAACATCTGCCTTCGGCTCAGGTCATGATCCTGAAGTCCTGAAATCAAGCCCCACATCGGGCTCCCTGCTCTGTGGGAAGCCTGCTTCTCCCACTCTCACTCCTGCTGCTTACGTTCCCTCTCTCACTGTGTTTTTCTCTGACAAATAAATAAATGAAATCTTTAAAAAAATGCATAAATATAGTCCAGAGAGAGAACAGGATAGGCATAATCTGAGGATTAGATACAAACAGAAATTAAACAGTCAAGTAAAACTTACCAAATTTCTTAGCATTGAAGAGAGACTTACATAAGTTACCTATAGATACAGATTGTATTGCTAGCACTCACAAAATCTGGAATAAGTTGAGAAACTGCCTCATGAGGCAGGTAGTAGTGCTACACATCAAAGATTATGTAGAAAGAGTATAGTTGTGGGGCACCTGGGTAGCTCAGTTGGTTGAGCATCCGACTCTTGGTTTTGGTTCAGATGGTGATCTCAGTGTCATGAGATCAAGCCCCATGTTGGGCTCCACACTCAGCATGGAGTCTACTTAAGATTCTCTCTCCCTTTCCCTCTGTTCCTGACCACTGCTGCTTTCCTCCCTCTTCTAAAATTAAAAAAAAAAAAAAAAAGTAAGTCTTTAAAAAAAATTATAAAAAAGAAAATTAAGAAAAGAAGTGAGATGTTTAACTTTGTAATAATAGCCTGGACTTAAGTGACCAACTTTTTCCATGTTCATCTAGAATATTTGCAGAGTCACCAAAGGCAGTTTAGGTCTACCCCATGGATAACCTGGCATTGTCACCTTTTTATCTGTGGTAGACTTAGGTGACTCTGAGGTAGAAAGACAGTATTCTCCAGCAAAATTTGCTTCTGTTTACAAAATAAAGAATCATATTGATGCCAATACATTAATCGTAGGAGATCTTAACACACCACTTTCAACAATGGACAGTCATCTAAACAGAAAATCAGCAAAGAATCAAGAACCTTGAATGACACATTGGACCAGCTGGATCTTATAGATATATTCAGAACATTTCATCCTAAAACAGCAGAATACTCATTCTTCTCGAGTGCATATGGAACTTTCTCCAGAATAGACCACATACTAGGTCACAAATCAGGGCTCAACCGATACCAGAAGATTGAAATTATTCCCTGCATATTCTCTGACCACAGTGCCGTGAAACTGGAACTCAATCACCATAAAAAGTTCAGGAGAAAATCAAACACTTGGAAGCTAAAGACGAGCCTACTCAGGAATATATGGATCAACCAAGAAATTAAAGAAGAACTGAAACACTTCATGGAAACCAATGAGAATGAAGATACATCGATCCAAAACCTATGGGATACAGCAAAGGCCGTCCTAAGGGGGAAATT
>PITA01031096.1:0-15705 GCA_004023965.1 Spilogale gracilis
AAGATGTCACTTTCAGGATTAGATAATGGAAGGACTGTGTTTTCCATCTTGAGGGATCTGGCCTCTCTTTCTCTTGACTCCGTTGGTCTTAGAGAGGCCAGCTGTCATGCTGGCAAATAACCTTAAGGAGAGACCAATATGGAGCAAACTGCTGCCTCTGGACAGTCGTCAGTGGGAACTTGCCAACAACCATGTGAGTGAGCTTTGAAGCAGATCCTTCCCTGGTTCAGCCTCCAGGTGGACCACAACCCTAGCCAAAGTCTTAACTGCAGCCTTGTGAGAGACCCTGAAACAGAGGCACTCAACTAAGCCAGGTCCAGATTCTTGGCTAACAGAAACTATGAAGAGGAAAAAAAGTTAATTTTTAAGCTAATTAGGGCTTCTGGAGTAAATTGTTATACTACAATATGTGATTAATTCATAAGTATCTGATTAAGTTTTGCTATGTAATATTTGATGTGAATTCTCTTTCCCATTTCTCATAACTCCCACATTTTAAGTAAAAAATTTATCCCTCATTAATTGATTTTGGAGTATGCAATGAAAAACTAATTAATTCCTCCATAAGAGTGAGAACTTTCAAAGATGCTAATTGTATCTAGAATGTACATCTTCAGTTGGTTATTCAAAAGCTCAAAGAGATCTTTTAGGGACACAATAAAAGGACAAGGTAAGTAGCAATGTCATTTTTGAATGAATTGGCAAGTAAGATGTGGTCTTATCTTGCATAAATCTCCATCTGACCTTTTACATTCTAAAGTTTAATCAATGCTTTATAAAGGAAAAATTGCACTTACTAAATAAAATAACTCATTGAGGCAGCAGTGATTTTTTTCTTTACAGCTTATAAGCAATGGTCCTAGAATGTCACAAACCTAAGGGGAATTATGACCAGTATCCTACATTTTTAAAATATAGTAACTGAATTTTTTTATTAGGTAAAGAAATTAAAAGCATGTCTGTGGCAACGAAGAGAGATTGTTTTGTTTTCATTCTGAAAATAAATTATAAACTTAAAAAAATAAAATCTATGGTTTTTGTTAGAAAAAATCCCACAGTATAAAATTATATGGAAGAAAAAGCCAGACACTCATTCTCCAGAGATAACCAGTGGAGAGTAAAGATTGTATCCTTTGGACACACTGTATGTCAAGAACCATGAAGGGCACAAAGAAGGCACTCAATAAATATTTGTCAAATGAGTACAAAATATATTTTCTGGATTTTAATTGAGAGTTTTTATTTGAATATGAATATTATCTGAAACCACAAACCTGTAAGAGAAGTGATCTCACATTCTTTTTTTTTCTTTTAAGGATTTTATTTATTTGTTTGACAGCAAGAGAAAGGGAGAGAGAACTTGCTGAAGGAGGGAAGCGGCAGGCAGACGGAGAGGGAGAAGAAGGGTCTCTTCTGCACAGGCAGATTGAAGTGGTGCTCCATCGCAGAACCCTGGGATCAGGACCCCAACGGTAGGCAGAGCCTTAAACTGACTGAGCCACCCAGGTGCCCCTAATTTCACATTTTTAAAGAGAGGTTCCGAATGACCTGTAGGACCTAAGATAGAGGAATGCTCCACAATTTGTGTCTAGAGGATTTGGGGTAGAGAGGAGCAAGAGAACCCCTGTCTCTTGTAGGAGGGGCCGTGCCATTGCCCTCCCATTCACTGAGAAGTGGAAGGTGCTGATTGTCCCCACTCACTACCTCATCTTTTATATCTCCTTAACCCCCAGCCTCACTTCCAGCTTCAAGAAAACTATGAATATAGACTGGTGGGGAAACATGCTTGCTGAGTTTCCTGGCTAGATGCCTGCTAAGCTTCAGGCTGTGGGACCAGAGCAGGGAAAGTTTACAGAGTTCTTGGTCAAATTTGAACTGTTTTCCCTGGAGCTTTGGAATCCCCCCAAAGAGGACTTCACAAAGCTCTGGCCTGGAAAGCCTAAAGGAAAGAGGTTAATTGGAGCTGCTTTAATAGCAAGAAGGGAAGTGATAGTTGCTGTGGGTGAGGCCCAGGGGCTCCGATCCTGGCAAGTCAGCATTCCTACAATGTGGAAGAGAGCTGGGTTAGAGATATCTTAAAGCACTCTCCAGTTGTGATGTCAGTGTAACATTATGTTTATTCCTTGTGTGCTGGTATATGCATGAGGTACTTTGGGTTGAAAAATGTTTGCTCTGCCTTGGCACCCTGGTTGCTTGTATTCAAGAGCTAGGCATTACAAACAAATGTAAGAAGAAGAAAAAGGAAAACATGACAATTTGGGTCCTGAAACAAAAAGAAACTTAGCTTTGGTAAAGAAACCGATGGAGGAAACCTTGCAAAAAATATTTGTAGGAAGAAGCACCATGGGAAATCTGCAACTACATTCACAGTAACTTTTTATACCAAATATCTAATACACATATTCCAAGTTCATTCCAATCTGCTTCACAATAAGAGGATGGTAGGATGCTATTATGTATTACCACTGACTGGCTTGCTGTCGTTATGAATTATATTTGGGGTTACCCTGAATAAAATTTTTCATTTTGGGCCAAATATGTCCATGCTGTAAATGCCAAGGCCTTCATGACCTTTAGAATGTGATACTATGAAAAAAATGAAGGTTCATACTACCTCACAATGGTTGACATTGATAATCTAGAATTCGTACTTAGCAAGTCTAAAGTTAGGCTTTACTAACTTTATGACCATGGGCAAATTTTCTTAGTTTTCCTGTCTTTTAGATGGGGATGTAAAAATCACCTACCTCATAAGGTAGTTTTGGAGATTCAATGTGTATTATATACAAAGTGTTTAAAGCACATAGAAAATCTTCTTAAAAATTGAGGAGAAATTCTCATAAAATAATCATTTTAAAGTGTATAACTCAGTGCCTTTACTGCATTCATATTGCTGTGCAACCCCATCTCTAATTCCAAATATTTTCATTACCCCAAAATAGAACTCTATATCCATTAATTGATTAATTAATTCATTATCCATTATCCTATATTCCTATCTCCTATTGTCCCTTTATCTCAGCCCCTAGGAACCATCAATCTGCTTTCTGTCTTTATGGATTTTTCTGTTCTAGATATTTCATATAAATGGAATCATATAAAAAGTGGCTTTTTGTGTCTGATTTACTTCACTTAGCATGTTTTTAAGGTTTACCCTGGTTTTAACATGCACCATGGATTTATCCCTTTTTGCACCTGGATAATGTTCTATTGTATGTATGTACCACTTCCAGTTTATCTGTTCAACCATTAATGGACATTTGGGCCATTTTTACCTTTTGGTTATTGTGGCTAATGCTTTTATGAATGTACCTTTACAAGTATCTGATTTCAATTCTTTCCAATACATTTAAAAGTGAAATTACTAGGGAAAAAAATGTGAAATTGCTGGAATATATTGCAATTCTGTGTTTAACTTTTTTTTTTTTTAAGATTTTATTTATTTGACAGAGAGAAACACAGCCAGAGGGGGAACACAAGCAGGGGGAGTGAGAGAGGGAGAAGCAGGCTTCCCACCGAGCAAGGAGCCCAATGCGGGGCTCAATCCTGGATCTACGGGATCATGACCTGAGCCAAAGGCAGTCGCTTAACCAACTGAGCCACCCAGGCACCCCTGTGTTTGACTTTTTGAAGATAAAAGCTGTTTTCCAAAAAAACACTTTTAAACTGTTATTACTCTCTCCTATAAAAATCTTATTTTTAAATATTTTTAAGTTCTTTTGTTGAAACAAATCAAAGGGGAATAATGTTTGCTTAATGGGGGTCTGCCCCATTATCACGCAGCCTCTTAATTATACCTGTTTCCCAACCATGGGAAGAACCTGGCCATGAGGATAACTTTATCCATTCACTTTAAAGCTTTTCTCTTTCTTTAAGATTCTCATTCATTTGTTTAGGTGATCCACCAGTAAGATCCATCACAGAATGAATGACTAGTACTAAAGCTTGCAGCCTTCTTGATTTCTAAAAACTGCTCTTATCTTGGATAGGATAAAATTTGCTTTCACATCTATTACAAAGACATTTCATCTAGAGCACTGGCTTTATAAGATGAGGGGGGTATGGGTTAAAATCCCAGTTCTGTATTTTACAAATAGTTTGACTTTAAACAATTTACATAACCACACTAAGCATCAATTTTCTCACATATAAAAAAAGACTATCCTTTAGAAAAATATTTCTTTGCAAGCTACAGCCATTGACTATGTAACTTTAAGCAGAAAATGATTTTGTTGGATGTACATTGAGTAGCTTAGGGAATCAAGGGAAAGGCTGGTGATTGAGGCTCAAAAAAAGTAGGAAAGAGTATTTATTTAGTATTTATTTAGCTAGTAAATATGAGAATCTTGTGTGGGTACTGTGGCTGTTACATCACTCCAAATAAGATTCAAACTTCTGGGAGGAATCAAATTCACTTAGCTTGGGTGATGTACCCATTATTGTCAGTAAGGACAGAGTCACTTAAGAACTCCTTCAAGTCAGGGAGTGCCGTCCTGGCTCAGTCATTAAGCATCTGCCTTTGGCTCAGGTCATGATCTGGGAGTCCGGGGACCCAGCCCTGCATCAGGCTCCCTGCTCTGGCAGGAGGCCTGCTTCTCGCTCTCTCTCACTCCCCCTGCTTGTGTTCCCTCTCTAGCTGTGTTTCTCTCTGTCAAATAAATTAAAAAAAAAAAAAATCTTTAAGAACTCCTTCAAGTCAGAACTCACCCAGAGAAAAGAGAAATCCTCAGGGCACCCGGGTGGCTCAGTTGGTTAAGTGACTGCCTTCGGCTCAGGTCATGATCCCGGAGACCTGGGATCGAGCCCCACATCAGGCTCCCTGCTCAGCGGGAAGCCGGCTTCTCCCTCTCTCACTCCCCCTGCTTGTGTTCCTTCTCTAGCTGTGTTTCTCTCTGTCAAACAAATAAAATCTTAAAAAAAAAAAAAAAAGAGAGAGAGAGAAATCCTCAAAAAGCAAATAGAGGGGCACCTGGGAAGCTCAGTCAGTTAAGCATCTGACTTTTGGTTTTGGCTCAGATCATGATCTCAGGTCCTGAGATCAAGCCCTACATTGGGCTCTATGCTTAACGCAGAGTCTGCTTGTCCCTCTCCTTCCCATGCTCTCTCTCTCACTCTCTGGAATAAATAAATAAAATCTTCAAAAAAAAACCCAAATAGAGGCACTTTGTCTAATAGAAGTAGAAATGACTTCTGTTTTTTAATGAGAAATAAATGAGAATATACATTTAAAGCATTTAGACTTACCAGTACAACATAATTATTTAATAACATAAACAACATAATTACTCATATGTAGCTGTCATTATTGCTGGTATTACTATCACTACTATTTATAAGAGTCAGATAGTTTATTGATTTAGTAGAAACCCTGGCGTGAGCTTCTTCAATGAGTAAGATTTCTGCTATGGAATATGATGAAGGATTATAATGTTTGCTTTCTGATGGGCTTTTAGGATAGATTTAAATGTCTATTTCTTTTAAGATCTATAAAATTTAGAGCACACCTCTTCTATATGCCTGATCTTAGATCTCTTATTTATTGGTTGTGAAGGAAAGAAATTTGAGTACATACAAGACAGGGGCTTTCTCTGAAGATACTTTACTTCCTTCAAGTGTTGCTTTCTTCTCTGGTAAACCTGAACTTGATTATTTTAACCATTACCTTCTCCTGGCAAAATATATTCTTTCTGCTTGGACATATGCTAACGTTAGCTTGTTCATAACAGGGCTAGCCACCTTTGGGGACCTGAATACTGGCATCGGCAACTGGTAAGTTGGGATTCCATCTGGAGCTGTTGTGTGATGATTGATTAAGTTGCTGTTGGTCACAGGGGCAATTATAAGAGCCTAAATATGTGTTGCCAAACTTATCTAGAAACGGAGACTAGAAGTGAGTTGTAGCAAGTGTAAAGAATCTGAGGAGTCCACATCAACATTTCCATCCTGGATGAGAGCATCACAGGTTAAATCATAGTTGGTCCAGTTGGTGTTTATTCCTACCTATCTCCAGGTCAGATATTTTGGAGACTTTAGAGAGCAATCACTTCTACTTATTTTTGTCCTTGCATTAACTGCTCTGGAATCCATTAGTACTCATTACTGGACTGGGAGGCTTAGTTGCCGAGCAGAGTGAGGTGGCCTGAGGGCTTTAAAAACTCAATTAAATAATTTATACTTGAAAAGAATATCTTAAACTTCCATGGAGTCGCCTCAAGAGAGATGTTTCTTATGAATTATGGGCTCTATATCATTCAAGGCTCAGACAAGAAAACAGAAAACATCAGGTATTTATAAAAGAGATGATTTGATACAAGGAATTGGTTATACAAATGTGTCTGAAAGCATCAAATGTAAAAAGGATCCTGAGGTATTCTAATATTATTAACTGCAGGAAGCAGGTACTGTTCCTGTAGTTGGAAGAACAAAAGGGGAAGAGATAGAGCTACCAGATTGCTGGAGCTTAAAAAGCACCCCCCCAAAAGCTGAGGCATTAACTCCTGAGGAGGGAAACAGCCAGATCACATATCAAAAGAAGCCAGAGACTATAGCAGTCCTCTACCCTTGTAGAAAAGTGACAGGGCTTGAAAATGGGAATAACTTCACTTTGTCCTTTATCCATCTTTCTAGTTTCAGGTGAGGGTCTCTCTGGCAGAACCTAACAGAAAGCCAGCTGTCAGAACCTAACAGAAAGCCCGCTGTCAGGAAAGTCTAGTAAATATGCTCTGGAGACTCTAAATCCTAGCATCCCAGAGTATAGAGCATAAAGAGATGGACTTGGGGTTAAGAAGAAGTAGCTGTATAACTAGCACTGATTCTAAGCAATTTGGTTTACAGATATGGCATAATAGGTTGAACTAAGGGGATAGTTTATATATATATATATATATATATATATATATATATATATTTATATATATATATATATATTTTAAGACAAAGATGTTACTATTCCCAAATCATCTTGTTCTTGCCTTATTACAAATTTAATTTAGAATGTTTACTCTCCTATTGAATTTCATTGATGCTTTCTGTTGTAAATCAAGAAATTGTATATATGGATCCATTTCTGGACTATCTTGTTTCTTTTTTTTTTTTTAAGATTTTATTTATTTATTTGAGAGAGCGAGCATGAGCAGGGGAAGGGCCAAGGGAAGAGGGGGAAGAAGACTCACTGCTGAGCAGAGAGCTTGATGCAGGACTTGATCCCAGTACCCCGGGATCGTGCCCCTAGCCAAAGGCAGACGCTTAACTGAGTGAGTCACCCAGGTGCCCTCTCTTCTGTTTCTTTCAAATATCATTCTTTGTTTATTCAAATATGACACTGTGTCCATTACTACAGCTTTAGGATTGGTCTTGGTGTCTCTGTGTTCTTTATATTTTCATATAAATCTCAGAATTTGCTTTTCTATTTCTTTATGCATTGGATTTGTGGATTGTATCTACCGTATTTAGATAGAATTTCCATGTAGTAGTTTAGAGATTTTCAATCCATAAACATAGAATATCTTCCTATTTATTTGGCTCTTTAAGCATTTAAAGACTTTTTTTTCTATATCTTTTTTCTATAACTTTTATCTATAGCTTTCAGAAAAGTCTTGATATAGTTTATTAATACTATTCCTAGATATTTTGTTTTTTATGAAATTGTAAAGGTTATTTAACATATTTTAAATTACTTAATTGTTTGTTGATGGTTTATTGAAATACAATTAACAATGTATGCCGTGAACTTCTTAAATCCATTTATTCGTTCTGTATTTTCTGAATTTACAGTTATGATGTTTATGTATAATGATAATTAGACTTCTTACTTTTCACTTCAGATGTATTTGTTTCTCTCTCAGACTCTCTGTCTCTGTATCTCTCTTTTTTTTCTTTCCTCCTTTTACATTAGTCCATGAACTATGACTTCTAATACAAAGCAAAATAAAAATGATGATAATGTACATATTTCCCCCTCACCTTAGGGGGAAAAATGTTCACTATTTCATTAAGTCTGATGTTACCTGTAGGCTTTTTGTAAATATTCTTTATCAAATTGAAGAAGGTTCCTTCTGTTTCTGGTTTGCTGAGGAATTTTTTAGTGGAAGTTGTTAAATTTTATTAATACTTTCTAGATAGCTAAGAAAATTAGTTCTTTGCTTCCTTTATTATGTCACCAAGGTGAATTACATTAACTATATTTTTGATGTTAAACCAAGCTTGTAATTCTGAAATAAATTCTACTTGGTAATAATAATTTATACTTTTAATATACTACTAAATTCTAATTGCCAGTACTTTGATTAATATTATTGATAGTACTTTTTTTCATTTATGTTCATATGGGACATAGACTTGTAACTTTCTTTTCATGTACTATCCTTGACAGGGCTTGGTATTAGTAGGCATTTAGAGAACATATAAAAAGAGGTGGGCAATATTTTTCTCTTCCTTTGTGTTTTGAAAGAGTAAGTGATAGTGATAGTGTGGAATTAATTATTTTTCTAAAATATTTGGTAGAATTCACCAGTAAATTCATCTAGGCCTGGAGTTTTGTTTGTTTGTTTGGAGAGGGGAATTTTTTGAACTACTGATGAAATATATAAAAACATTTAACAAACATTGGCCTATTCAGATTTTTTCATCTTGTGCCAGTTTCAGTAGATTCCATTTTCCAAGGAATTAGCACATTTTCAAACTAGTTGTGAAATTTATTGACATATTTATTTGTGGTATCATATTTTTATTCTTTTATGACTATAAGTCGTGAGCTTTCATCTATCGTTTATGATTTTTGTGTTTTTTCACACTTTTATCTTGTTGCTTCTGATAGGGTTTGATAATTTTTTATCAGTCCTTACAAAGAAAGAACTATTGTTTTTTTTTTTTTTTCTGTCTCTGATTTTATCTACTTCTGGGTTCTTATTTTCATTATTTCTGCTGGTTTACTTGGCTATCTTTGCTGTTATTTTCTTAGCTTCTTGATATTAAAACTTAAACAGTTAATTTTCAAAGGGCTTCTTTTACCTTCTAATATGTGCATTTAAAGATAAAAGAGATTCTCTAAGTCCTACTCTAAGCTGTGTCCTTAAAACATCAACGTGTTTGGGGTGTGTTTTTGTGTTACTTCATTCAAAATGTTTTCTTTTTTGTTATTTCATCTTTGAGAAATGAATTATCTAAACACATATTGCTGAATTTTTAAAGACATGGGTATTCTTTTAATTATCATTTCTGTTCATGACTTCTCCTTTAATTCTTCCTACTAAGAAAACATACTCCATATAATGTCAATTATTTGAAATTTATTGAGATTAGTTTTGTGACCCAGCATGATCCTTTGGTGAATATTTTATGAGTACCTAAAAATAACTCATATATTGTAGTTGGTTTATATAGATATATAGATATAAATATAGATATAGATATAAACTTTATATAGATATTAATTTTATATAGATATAAATTTATATATATATATAAATGTGAATTTGGCCAACCTATTTGGTAGAGTTTTCCAGTATTCTATAACTTCCTGGTATTTTTGTCTGTTTATTTGTTTGATTTTTGAGAAAGACTTTTTTTAATTCCCAACTATGATTATAGATTTATCTATTGCCCTTTTCAATTCTACCATTTTTGTCCTATATATTTTGAAACTTTGTTATTAATCAAATACACATTTAAGATTATGTTTGTCTTTTGAGTTGATGCTTTCATCATTATATAAGGTTACTTTCTGTAAATAGTAATTAAATTATCTTACACTAAAGTAAACTTTGTTATTGATATAGCCAAATCAGTTTTCTTGTAGTTAATTTTTTTACATGGTATATCTCGTTCTGTATTTTTACTTTTTCTATCAGTATTCATGTATTTCTGTAAGCATCTTCATTCTAAATATCATGTTGTTGTTATTAATTCAGACTGGAAATCTCTACTTTTTACTTGAGAAATATATCACTTTTCCAGGGATCACGTGTAGACATCTTTGAAGACTATTATTTTGCCTATCACAGAGTATTGATTTACCTTTAATGTAATTGTTGATATGGTTGAGTTTGAGTCAGTTATTTTTATAAATTTCTTTACTCAGTTCCTGTCTTGGTCGGTTTGGGTCGCTATATTCAATATACATAAACTGGTTGGTTTAAACAACAAATCCTCACAGCCCTGAAGGCTATGAAGCTCAAGATCAGAGTGCCATATGGTCATATTCTGGTGAGAACATACTTCCTGGTGTGCAGATGGCTAATATTCATTTTATCCTCACACGGCAGAGAGCAGAGAAAGATCATTTTTCTGACATCTTTTCTTATAGGGTCATTAATCCTATTCATGAGGGATTTACCAAAGTCCTCATAATCTCCCAAAGTCCTCACCTCCAAATACCATCATATTGGGAGTTTAGGCTTCAACATGAATTTGAGGACACACAAACATCCATTCCATAGAAATTTCTTAGTAACTCTTGTGTTTATAATTTCTTATGGTCAGATTTGAAAAATTATATTTTTAGAAAATAATTATTTTAATGAAGTTTTTTATAGTTCTACTTTAACATAAGTGAGCCACATAAAATCTAAAATGTACTCTAATTTTCTCTGAGACTGTTATTTATGCATTTTAAAAATTAGTTAATTTGTTTGCTTGAAGTTTCTTGAAACTTTCTTGCTTTGGTTAGACAGTGGGTTGTATAAGTAATGGTATATTCATTCCAAAGAGGAAGCTATTTAATTGATTTCTTACCCCTACATTTTCTGTCCCTAGGACATTACTTTTAATGCTATCTTTAATCCTTCATTTTAAATCTTGTAGTACTTTTTTTGTTTATTTTTTTTTTTTAATATTTTATTTCTTTATTTGACAGAGAGAAACACAGCTAGAGAAGGAACACAAGCAGGGGGAGTGTGTGAGAGAGAAGCCAGCTTACTGCCGAGCAGGGAGTTCAAAGCGGGGCTCAATCCTGGGAGTCCAGGATTATGAAGGCTGATGCTTAACAACTGAGCTACCCAGGCACCCCTCATAATACTTTCTTAAGAATAATCTTGACTCTTCCCAGTGCATGCTTCTTCCTTTCTACAAACAGCAAAACAATTTCTTTCCATTTATCCTTCTGTCTTCAGATATTCCAATTTGACAATGGCTGGATTAACTATCTGCTCCACAGCCAACACAGAATATCTGCTCAGCAGATAATTGCTGGAGACTGTGACCTTAAATTCATTTCTCAGCAATACTTTAGGGAAACAGTAGTTTTGAAAGAGTTCTTGAATGTCAGCCACCTACCCATTTCTCTAAATATTGTAAGCTCTCCACATGGATAAAACAACAACTACAGCAAGTTGCATACCTGGGTCATATCATTTTTGACCCTCATAAAACTGCTTTCAGTGAATCCACTTTGGCATGATGCTACTGACTTACACCGAAGAATGTGAAAAACAGTCTGTGAACCATGCGGTAGTGTTTCCTCCAGAGGTATCTTTGCAGACATTATTTATTGCATTTTGTACAGTTCTTACATGAGGAAACAAGAGACTAGATTTTTTTCTTCTGGAATCCATATAACAAATAATTTTCCTTCTGAGCAAATGCTTAGTTTTTATCCTAGGAATATTCAGTATACATAATGGCAATATTTTCTTTTTGACTTATGGAAAGTTCTTCTTCAAAGTGGAGGCACCCTTTATGTAAATTACATAACACATACACCATAAATTCATTAAAAGTGTGCTTCCACTTTGGTGTGTATTACCTATTATAAATTCTGTCTTATCCTCTTTATTCCCTTTTTTTCTTTCATTTTCTTCCATAATTTTCAAGCAAATGGACTTTTTTCCTTCTACTTACAACTGAAAGCATTCCTGATATTTTACAAATTACCCATTAAATATAAGGTAATTTCCTAATAAAAGTAGTTTCTTTTCCAGTTTTCTCTTTTATTTTTAATTTTCATGATTTGCATCTTATGAATGAGTTAAGGTAGGTAAATGAATTAATATTTAGAAAGATTACTGTATTAGTTTGAATTCTTAAATTGCAAACTGTAGAAATTGAATCCGGCTAACCTCAATAAGGAAAGTAAGTATAGTAGCAGTTTATACTCATAAACTTGAAGAGAAATTTGTTTTTTGGAAACTGATAGCAACTAGAGCAACAGTGAAACGGGGACTACAGGAATAATTTTATAGCAGAAGCAGTCAGCCATTGACTCACGCGATCTCCAAATTATCCCTGTGCCTTTTTCATCCCTTGTTGAAAATTCAAATCTCTAGAGGAGAGCATTTGGTTGGTCAATCTTTAGCTGTAAGTCATCCCTGGGATGTGATAGGGTGGGAAGCAGAAGTACCTTCTGCTTCAGTGTCCATAGTGGAAGGCAAACACTGGTTTCAACATTTCGCTAAGGGAGGGGCGCCTGGGTGGCTCAGTTGGTTAAGCGACTGCCTTTGGCTCAGGTCATGATCCCAGAGACCCTGGATCAAGTCCCACATCGGGCTCCCCGCTCGGCGGGAAGCCTGCTTCTCCCTCTCTCACTCCCCCTGCTTGTGTTCCCTCTCTGGCTGTTTCTCTCTGTCAAATAAATAAATAAAACATAAAAACAAAAACAAAAAACAAAAAAAACCAAACCTTTCTCTAAGGGTACACACAAAAAGAAAGAAGAAATCTCAAAGAAATTGATGTGCTGGTAGGAAGAAGCACTAGACACCGGGAGAACTGAAACAATAAAGGTCACCCATAATAAAGTAAGATCCACTTTGATTTGCAACTTTTGTTTGACACCATTGACAACCAAAAAAATATGAAAAAAGACCCAGAGAGGAAAGTTAGAGACCTTTTTGATGAAGCATTTCCTCCCTCCCAACTTAAGAATCTGTGGTGGAGGCTGAAAATAACAACAGCAAGACAGCTACATTCTCCTCGCTGCAAGCCACAAAGGACTTCACATGCTGGAAAATTGTACTTATGGCAGCAGAGGGATGAAGGAGGAAAAGCACATGGTTTGGAGTCAGAGGCTAGAGATTTAAATTCAGGCTTTTCTTTAATAAACTCTTTGACTTTGATTTAATTATTTATCATCTCTGGCCCTCAACTCCAACAAGTACAGAATGGGGGCAGAACAATACTCACCTCACAGGTTTGTTGCAAGAATTTAATTAAATTCTTGACACATAGAAGCTGCTTTCATTCCTGCCACACATCTGACTTTCATTTTTGCTTGAGATAAAAATTCATATATCTATCTATATCTATCTATATCTCTATATATACAGACTGTTCATTGCTAATGAACTTTGAACTGACCAACTTTCACAGGTAGGCTCCAGGATAAAAATCTATGCAATCTGCCCTCCATCCCATGACATAAGCAGTCACGTTTGTCAGTTTTGTCGCTCACTATCTCTAGGGTATTGTTGTATTTAGTCTTATTTTTAAGGGATTTTACAAAAAGTATTAATTCCATTATGTTCAAGGAATACAACAACAGGGTTAGTGCTGGCAGTTCTATAAGAAGTCTAATGATCAAAATACAATTAGAAATATTTTCCATGAACTCAATAAGAAAAGGTCAAATGTTGCTGCATATTGTCTTACGAAAATTTAGGAAGAGATGCCTTAAAAGATTACATAATTAAAAAATAAGACATCAAATTTACCAAAGATCCAGGGGAAAACTTAACATGTAATGAAAGATAGAAATTGGTTCACCCCCGAAGACCAAATTGTTAATACCTCTAGAATATGATAGAAATGCCCACCTCCATTTTTTCCTGGTTTAATTATCAAAACCTAAATGTAAATAATGTTTATATCTTACTCATATTCTAGTTTTCCACCTAAGGGAGGAGGCTTTTTTTTTTTTTTTTAAATCTTTCTGTTGTCAATTTGGCTCCTAATATTACCAGCCTCACAAAATATGTCTGTATCACAGAGGAGGTAGTGGAACTACATTTCCCAGAATCCCTTCTCAAACTGCTTTCTATTGAGAGTTTGCTAACAGAGACACTTGAAAGAAATCTAGAAAGTGAAAGTAAGGATAGATCATTAATCTTCACAGACAGTTGTGGACAGATACATGGGCTGGGGTCAGAGCTCACATTTGAAGTAAACTTCAGGTTAACTCCTTAAGAATTGGTTGCTTAAGTGATGTAGTTTAAGATTACCAGTGACATCTTCCTAAACCCTGTTCTCAACTTAGCCCTTACATTATTCAGCAATTCTTTATTTTTCTCTGATTTTACATCCAAATATAAACCTGTATAATTAAAATACATAAAATAGGTTTTTTTCTTAAGATTTTATTTATTTATTTGAGGGAGAGAAACACAGCTAGAGAGGGAACACAAGCAGGGGTAGTGAGAGAGGGAGAAGCAGTCTTCCCGCCCAGCAGGAAGCCTGATGCGGGACTCTATCCAGGGACTCCGAGATCATGACCTGAGCCCAAAGCAGAGGCTTAACAACTGAATCACCCAGGCACCCCCATAAAATAGTTTCTTTTTTCTTGATGCATCACTGACTGTAAACAAAACTCCCCTTTTGTTAAAATGAAGGAGCTGACTACTGACCTGACTCTTTAAAATAATTTCAGCAATAACATTAAACAACAAACAAAATTGCAGTGAAATGCAACTGCATACTTCTGCTCAATTCTGTTACTTTTGTGTTAAGTCTGGGTGAGACCTGGAGTGTGCATTTCTGTTAGCTCTCCAGGATGATTCTGATGCAAATGACCTAAAATGACTATTCAAGAAAAAACAGTGTTAGGCTTTGAGGTCAAAATTCAACTGTCTCCCTAAGGCTTTAGGTCTTTTCAGTCATTTCTTTCTTCAGGTGAATGAGGTGAGTGAAGGATCTTAAACTGGTTATAGGAGACTATAAGGGGTGAGAATCTAGGCCCTGGGAACTTGGAAGATAGATAAAAAAGAAGCACAGAGGAAAGGGAGAAGCAAGCTTCCCCTGATGTGGATCCTGATGTGGAACTCCATCCCAGGACACCGGATCAAGACCTGAGCCAAGGGCAGACACTTAACAAACTGAGCCACCCAAATGCCCCTCCAGAGACTGGCTTTTTAACAGGCCCTCCCCGCCTCAGATAAACAGAGAAAAAGAAGTTGGACAACTAGTAGCAAGAAAGTGAAAAAATATATATAAGTAATAACATATTTCCCTTGGGAACTTGTAGAAGTTTTGAACTAGGCTGGAGGAAAGAAATAAATGCTTCCATCTACTGACACTTGCCAGTGTCTATTGATTCACTGGAGTTGAGAATTCAGAAACACCCCTAGGTAAGTTATCTTTGCTACAATAATGCTGCATGCAAAACAACCACAAGCCCTCGGTGACATATGGCATTCAACTCTTATTTTAGCTCCTGGGTCTATGAGGTGTCTAGGAAGTCCTGCTGATTTAGGCCAGACTCAACAGATCCTGACTAGCCAGATTTATTACGCATGTGGGTCAGCTGGTGGGCTGACTCAGGGCCAGCTACTCTAGAAAGATCTCAGCTCTCTGGATTCTGCTCCACAAGGTTCTCATCCTCCCCTAGACTAACTAACGTGGGTTTGACTGGTTGAAGTATGTGGTTGATAGAGACTGGGAGATGATGTAGTTTTTGAATATAGGTGAGGTTTGGTGCAGTAAGAATGGGAGCTGATTACCGAGAAAGAATTCTTGAGACATCTTTGGTGTAAAATGGTGGTTTTATTAAAGCAGGAGGATGAG
>PITA01031097.1:0-15714 GCA_004023965.1 Spilogale gracilis
TTTTTTAAGACCAGTTTTCTTTCCATTTATACAGTTTAGCTGTGGGGCTGCAATGAAATACTCTTCCCATAGAAGTTGCCATGTTAGCTCTTTCTGGTGATAAGGATTCTTAGGGCCATTTGACAGATAATCATTAGAACTTGAATCCTAGTAGCCTGTAAGAGTCTTTTCACCTATCACTGAAGAGGGATTTATGCTGGTAACTCCTATTAATGTTAATGGGACTTGAATGTGCAAATCCTGTTCCTCTCAATGAGACAATTGACCCCTAAAAGAAATACTCTGTAGACTTGGACACTTATTGAACTAGAAGCGTTAATAAATTGTTCCATTCAGGATTTTCATGTGTGGAAAAAGTCTACTAGTTTAGCAGAGGTTTTGTTTGTAGAGCTTAAAAAGATAAAATACTACCTTTTAATTTTCTCTTCCCATTTCTAATAACATCTAATATAATAATAGCTGTTAGATACTTTTTCATCTTGCTTTGCTTTCATTGCTATGGCACCAGTCTTTTATTCTAGAAACTAATATGCAAGAAGCAATTGTTATATCGTTAATGTAAAAACTCTCAGGGTATTCCAATAGTGGTTGAAGGAAAGTTCTTACAGAAGAATCACCATTGGGGCGCCTGGGTGGCTCAGTTGGTTAATCGACTGCCTTCGGCTCAGGTCATGATCCCGGAGACCCGGGATCGAGCCCCACATCGGGCTCCCTGCTTGGCAGGAGGCCTGCTTCTCCCTCTCTCATTCCCCTTGCTTGTGTTCCCTCTCTGGCTGTATTTCTCTCTGTCAAATAAATAAATAAAATCTTTAAAAAAAAAAGAATCACCATTAATAATTACATGAAGAGTGATAGAAAAATCACCATTTTGTAAACCCAATGTAGTAATAGACCAAGACAATGATTATCAGTAGTTGCTAAAACGTTTAGTTGAAAGTTTGATGCAGACAGTACCTGAACCCAGTGATCAATTTTAAAAATCACAATAATGAGAAAATAAGATGTTCTAAACCTCCTGATGCGTTGTAATAGGAAGTACATAGCACTGGCAAGAATTCTTGCCAAAATAGAAATTAAAAACCTAATCTGAATATAATCAAGCTTCTAGATTTAACTACCAATTTATAGATATTAAGGGGATAGAAGGGCTTATTAAATGACACCATGAAGAAACAATGTAAAAAATTCTATGGGACAAATGACCTGACTTTATCAACAAATAACTTGCACAGAAAAAAATGAAAGGAGCACTGTTACGGAGATTAGAGACTTCAGAGATGTATCAACCAAGTACAACATGCTGACCTTGTTTGGACCTTGCTTTGAATAAATGAAAGCTGTGTTAGAAAAAAGCAAAAAACAATTTTGAGACAGTCTTAGGGATTGAACATTGCCATTGACTGACAGGTGTTAGCTGACATCAAGGAATTAATTTTAACTACTGGGTGTGGTAATGTTAATTTTTTAAAACATCAAATTTTTAAAAATATTAATGATTAAATCTAGGTTTTGCTATATGAGTTTTTTTCTGTTTTGTATTTTTGTGTTTAAAACTTTTCATAGCAAAGTTTTTAAATAATAAATAAAAGTCTTTTGATTAATATAGTAATAACCTATAGGTAATATCTTATTTTACAACACAACTACTTTTGTGTTTCTGAAAAGGGCTTATATATTCGGTCCTATCCTGTAAATTTTGGTTTATGATGTTTTGAAACCATGGACTATAAAAATAACATATTTGAATTTATTACTTTAGGTCAATGGCTTCTAGAGTCAGAGAGATACAGAATTTTGCTGAGCAATTTCTTTGGTACAAGGGCAAATTTGGGGAAAATAGCATTACTGAGTCAAATGGAGTGGGGAAATTTATGTTTTCTCAACTTACATAACTTGTGTTTTATAATTTGTTGATTAAAGGTCAATGATAAAATTTTAATGCTTTTTTAACCTTTTAACCTGTTTTCAGATGTTGCAACATGGAGACTACTACTAATTTCCAACATGAAATCTCTCTGGTATCTATACACATTTGGGCTTGTGACTGCTACTCTATGGGAATCTATTGAATATATTGTTTTTGTTTTTAGAAACTAAACTGAATATATACATATTATAAATGTAACATGTCCCAATTATCCACATCAAAAATTAAATCTTATTTCCTATATCAACAGTATAGTTCAACTGTTAGCAACTGTTACTCTCAACAGTCGTTGCTAATGGGGTAATAGATCCCCCATTCTTCTTAAAGGGCTACTACTGAGTGGAGATCAGTTATTTTTATACAATTAGAGCTACCAGTGGAACAAATAAGTAAGTCAATTGAAATGTGAACAGATTTTTTATTTTATTTTTTTTTAATTTGAGTATAGTTCATGCTAACTTTAGTTTTAGGTGTACAACATAGTGTTTCAATATCTCTATAGGTTATGCTATGTTCACCACAAGTGTAGCTACCATCTGAAACGTAGATAATTTTTTTAATTGAAGTAGTTTATACAGTACTGTAAAAAGATCTATTTATCTTGCTCACATACATGTAAAATTACAACTCCTCACTCCTCAATCCCCACATTCATTTAGCAAGGCACTCACTGATTTTTATCTCAGAAATATCTTCCTGACCACAGCTTCCTCTATTTACACAACCACTGTTCTCATTTTCTTCCAGATTAATTATTACAGTCAGTCTTCTAGACACAAATTTCCCCATTCTATCCCAATTACCTATTGAGGTAGAAACTTCCGCATGGATTCCTTCTCAGGCTTACAAATGGTGAGTTAGAGTTATTTAGCATAATAACACACCAAAGTTAAGTAAGAATGAAGCTCTTGAGTGTGCCTCCTTAGTGGGCACCAAATATGGCTGTGAAAAGGTGTAGTTTAGTACTCTGAGATCCAAGTAGAAAGTAGAAAAGGAAATGAAAGGTGGCACTTGCAGTGCCTACTATGTACCAGGCACTATTCTGTTAACACTTTTAACCTCAAAATAACATATAAATATTGATCATTCTCTATTTTACAGATGAGGATCTTGATGATGAAACTGAAAGACTGAGATATAAAATGATTTGCCCAAGGTCACACATCTAGAAAGATTTAGATTGCTCCTCTGAATTCTTTAGGCACTGAAACATGTTTGGGATCTAGTAACAAGATTATACTTTTTCTCATCATAAGGAGCTGTATTGCCCTTCTAGTGGCAGAGTTTCACTTAACTACAAATAACAGCTCTGATCATGTCACTTCTCTCCCTAAAAACTTTTCCATACTAATTACAATCTGACTTCTTTAGCACTGCATATGAGACCACACACCCCCATAAAACATCATATTTCTGTTTGCCTTCATCTGTCATTCTACCTCTTCTCATCACACTTTGAACTCCTCAGGATCTTCAAACTCTGGTCCATTGCATAAATCATTTCTGGAATGCCCTGACCTCTCTCTGCTGCCACTATGCCCCTTTTTTCTAATAAACTTTCTATTCTGCCTTTAAAACCCAGGTTTAATATTATCTCAGCTGCCAACACTTTGGTAACCTCCCTTGGCAAAGTTACTTTTCCCTCTGTGCTCCCTGCAGCACTGTTCATAAAGCCTTTATCTCACTGAATTCCAAATTTCCTGATTTTATTTCCATCTGCTAGATAGTGACAAACTTGAAGGTAGGGACCCTGCTCTTCCTCCATGTATCTCCAGTACCTAACCAACCTAAGCTCGTGGCCATGCATGTCCTGTGTAACCCTGCTCCTCTGGCCATACTAGTTTCAATCTGGGGTGAAAACAGCCCCTGAAGCACTTTGGAATTGGGAATCATCAAGAGTTTGACATTCTGAGTGGCTAGGCCATAATACAAAATTCACGTTAGCTATGAGCAGCTATATCTTCTACCAGGTGGCCAGGGGGGCAAAGTTAGCTTGCAAAGAAAGAAGCTCTGATGAGGTGCTGAATTGCCAGGTGAACCTAGCATTGGTTTCTGTGACTTTTCTAATCCCAAGATCCAGTCCTCTCAAAGGCCCAGTATCAATTCTGCTTTTCATTTTTTTGAGATACTCCTGACTCCTCATAATAAGATTCCCTTTGATGTTCAGGAAATGTGTATTGGTTTGATACTGGCAAACACCAAGTTTTAACTAAATAAATATGTCTGGAAAGATGACGGAGTAGTAGGAGGACCCTAGACTCGCCTCGTCCTAAATACAGCTACATAAATATCAAATCATCCTGAATACCCAAGAAATCTGAGGACTGACAGAATAAAATTCACAGCTAGAGTGAGAGAAGAGGCTACACTGTGGAAGGTAGGAGGTACAGAAATGTGACTTGGAGGAGAAATGATTACAGGTGCTGCAGAGGGGAGAGAGTCCTGGCCATGGAGAATAGAGAGGTGAGAGAGGGAGGAACACATGGGATTTAACAAGGAAAACACTTCAACAAAGATATTGACTGAGAAAGTGGGAGGGGCTGATTAACCAGCAGGGCTCAAAACTGGCATTTTGGAGGTCCATGTCAAGCTGTTGTGGAGCCTGGTGGAGGCTACAGTGCTCCCATGGAGAAGGAGGGCAGATAGACCACTAGTGGATGGTACGGTCTGAAGATCTCTTGCAACATACTGGAGACATGGTTCCCCCTCTTTGGAGAGCATCTGGGAGAGGTGGCATTGACTCTCCAGGGACAAAAGAGCCTGTGGACGCCATTACCCTCCCCCATCCCCCAACATAAGTGCATAGGTGCACAAAAACCTCGCTGAGAGCAGCTAACCTGGATACTGGCTCTTTGCTGCACTTTACTCCAAAGTTCACCCCCTTGTGCTTTGGTGAAGCTGCCCTTCTGGGACAAAACTGCATCAGTCTCAGCATGCTGAGACCCTACCCCAGAGGATCAGTGCAGGTCCCTGCCACACCAGGTCCCTATAGTTGAAGTTTTAAAACTCAGCCAACCTGCCTGTGACAGAACACAGGTGCACAGGGGCTGCTGGGTGGTCAGACAGCCAGGACACAGGATGAAGGCAGGGATCTGAGGGATGCTTGGGACACATGAGGGGAGATTGTTGCTGTTTTGAGAGGGCTTCCCAGACAGGGAGGGCAGGAACTCCCTTCTCAGCAACAATGGTGCCACTCCTCTCCCCAACCCATCAACATAAACTAACTTCAGTAAGCAGCACAGTGCCAATGGTGGCAGCCTCAACTGCTTACAAAAAGCCCCACCCCCTTGCTCTCTGCAGGTGCTGCTTTTCTAGGGTAAGCATCCTCAATTGAGACCTAGAGCAGTGGGTCTGTCCTCCAGAAGACCAGCATGAAACCCCCTCACATGCCATGTATACTGACCATAGAGTTCTGCAAAATCTCAGCTCTCATGGAAAGAGAACCAGATCTCTTTAAAGCAGACAGAGCATACTTAGTTAAAACTTACCACACTCTTGCCAAAGTCCAAACACTCCCTACTGGAGGCAAGGAGGAACTCTGCAGAGTACTGACCTAGGGGAAGCAGCAGCCAAAACACAGCACCAGAGTACACACAGCATACACCAGAAACACTTCCTGAAGCACTGGACCCTGGACAGTATATGAAATTTTCTTAATAAAGCCATTACTCTCAGGAGCACAAACCATAACAGGCTATCCTCACACAAAGAAGACAGAGACCTAGACAAAACGCCAAGGTGGAGGAATACATCCCAAAGAAAGAACAAAAAAAGGTCATGTCAGAATATCTAATCAAAACAGATATAAACAATATACCTGATTGAAAAAATAAAGCACACTCCTAAGGGTACTAACTGGGCTTGAGATAAGCATAGAAGACACCAGGAAATCCCTTACCATGGAGATAAAAAGCCAAAAAACTAGCCAGGCAGAAATAAAACTGCTACAGCGAAGACGGAAAAATGATAGGATATAATGACCACAAAGATAGAAGTATCAGAGGAATGAATAACTGATAAGAAAAAATTATGGAAAATAATGAAGCTGAAAAGAAGAAGAAAAGAAAAATATTGGATCACACATGTAGATTTAGGGAACTCAGCAAATCCATAAAAGATGATAACATTCATATCATAGGAGTTGCAGAGAAGAGAGTGAAAAGGGAACAAAAGGTTTATTTGATTTAAAAAAAAAAGTTTATTTGAGGAGATTATAGCTGAAAACTTTCCTGACCTGGAGAAAAAAAACAGACATCAAAATTTAGGAGACACAGAGAACTCCCATCAAAACCACAAAGGCAGGCCAACACCAAGACATATCACAGTTACATTTGCAAAATAGAGAGATAAGGAAAGACTCCTGAAGGCAGCATGGAAAAAGAAACCCCTAACCTATAAGGGAAGACAAACCGGGTTAGCAGCAGATATGTCTGTAGAATCTTGGCAGGGCAGAAGAAAGTGGCAATGGGCTGAAGGGGAAAAATATGCAGCCAATAATACTTTATCCAACAAGGCTGTCATTCGGAATAGAAGATAGTTTTCCAAACAAAAACAAAAAGAGCTTGTGACCACGAAAGTAGCCCTGCAAAAAATATTAAAGGGACTCTGAGTGTGAAAGACCAAAAGGGACAAAGAGTAGAAAGGAACAGAAAAAAAATCTCCAGAAATAATGACTTAATAGGCAATACAATGGAACTAAATTCATACCTATCAATAATCACTCTTAATGTAAATGGACAGAATGTGCCAACCAAAGTCATAGGGTATCAGAATGGATAAAAACAGCAAAAACAACAAGGGGCACCAGGGTGGCTCAATCAGTTGGATGTCCAACTCTTGGTTTCAGCTCAGGTTATGATCTCAGGGTCATGTCAAGCCCTGTATGGGGCTCTGTGCTCAGCAGAATCTGCTTGAGATTCTTTCTCCCCCTCTCCCTCCACCTCTCCCCCACCCACTTCTTTCTCTCTTTCTCTAGAATGAATAGATAAATCTTTAAAAACAGCAATAATAAGACCTATATATATGCTGCCTTAAAAAGACTTATTTTAGACCTAAAGACACCTGAGGATTGAAAGTGAGGGGATGGGATACCATTTATTATGTTAATGGATGTCAAAAGAAAGCCAGAGTAGCCACAATTATATCAGAAAAACTAGATTTTTAAATCAAAGACTGTAATAGATGAAGAAGGGCACTATATCATAAGTAAGGGGTCTATCCAACAAGATCTAACAATGGTAAATATACATGCCACTAACTTGGGAACACCCAAATATATAAAACAATAACATACACAAAAAACTCATTGATATCAATATGTTAGTAGTAGGGGACTTTAACACTCCACTTACAGCAATGTACAGATCATCTGAGCAGAAAATCAACAAGGAAACAATGGCTTTGAATGACACACTGGACCAGATGGACTTCTCAATATATGCAGAACACTTAATCCTACAGCAGCAAAATAAGCAATCTTTTCAAGTGCACATGGGATAGTCTCCACAATAGATCACATTCTGGGTCACAATCAGGACTCAACAAATAACAACAACAACAACAACAAAATTGAGATCATACCATGCATATTTTCTGACCAC
Organism: Spilogale gracilis; assembly: GCA_004023965.1. Taxonomy (NCBI): domain Eukaryota; kingdom Metazoa; phylum Chordata; class Mammalia; order Carnivora; family Mephitidae; genus Spilogale; species Spilogale gracilis. The sequence goes on from PITA01031097.1 coordinate 7,528, forward strand.
TATGCTATGAAACTTGGGGGTAAAAAATGAAAAAAAAATTGAAAAGACCACAAAAACACGGAGGTTAAAGAACATCCTAATAAAGAGAATAAAGAGAATGAATGGGTTAACCAGGATATGAAAGAAGAAATTTAAAAAAAAAATACACAGAAAAAATTAAAAGGGCACTTGGGTGGCTCAGGCATTAAGTGTCTGCCTTTGAATCAAGTCAGGACCCCAGAGTCCCAGGATCGAGCCCCACATCAGGCTTCATGCTCAGTGGGAAGTCTACTTCTCCCTCTCTCACTCCCCCTGATTGTGTTCCCTCTATCCCTGTGTTTCTCTCTCTCAAGTAAATAAATAAAATCTTATAAAAAAAGAAATGAAAATGAAAACACAATAGCACAAAACCTTTGGAATGCAGCAAAAGCAGTCATAAGAAGAAAGTATATCATAATACCTCAGAAAGTCCTGTCTCAAAAAGCAAATCTTTTTTTTAATTAACATAATGTATTATTTGTTTTAGGGATACAGGTCTGTGATTTATCAATCTTACACAATTCACAGCATTCACCATAGCACATATCCTCCCCAATGTCTGTCCCCCAGCCACCCCATCCCTTTCATCCCCATCTCCTCCAGCAACTTTCAGTTTGCTTCCTGAGATTAAGAGTCTCTTATGGTTTATCTTCCTCTCTGGTTTCATCTTGTTTCATTTTTCCCTCCCTTCTCCTATGATCCTCTCTTGTTTCTCAAATGCCTCATATCAATGAGATCCTATGGTAATTGTCTTTTTTTGACTTATTTCACTTGGCATAATACCCTCTATTTCCATCCATATAGTTGCAAATGGCAGGATTTCATTTTTTCAAAAAGTAAATCTTAAATGCACGCCCTAACCTTACACCTAAAAGAGCAACAAGAAGAACAGCAAATGAAGGCTAAAGCCTGCAGAAGAAGGGAAACAGTAAAGATTAGATCAGAAATAAATGATGTAGAAATAACAACAACAACAAAAATACAGAAGAACAGATCAATGAAAGTAAGAATAGGTTATTTGAAAGAATTAATAAAATTAATTAAACCTTAGCCAGAATTATCAAAAAGAAAAGAGAAAGGACCCAAATAAATAAAATTACAGACGACAGAGGAGAGATCTCAACCAACACCACAGAAATACAGTTAAAAGAGAATATTATGAAAATCATATATCAACAAATTGAGCAATCTGGAAGAAATGAATAAATTCTTAGAAACATATAAACAACCAAAACTGAAATAGGAAGAAACAGAAAACTTGAACAGACCCATAACCAGCAAGAATTGAATGAATAATCAAAAATCTCCCAATAAACAAAAGTCCAGGACCAGATGCCTTCCCAGGGAAAATGTACCAAGTGTCCAAAGAAGAGTTAATATCCATTCTTCTCAAACAGTTCCAAAAGACAGGGAGGGAGAGAGGGAGGAAGTAAGGAAAGAGAGAAGGAGGGAGGGAGGAAAGAAGGAGGAAAGGAGGGAGGGAGGGAGGGAGGAAAGAAATGAAAGGAAAACTTCCAAATTCATTTTCTGAAGTCAGTGTTACCTTGATTCTAAAACCAAAGTCCACTAAAAAGGAGAACTAAAGGCTGATATCCCTGATGAAAAATGGATGCAAAAATTTACAACAAGACCGTAGCAAATGGAATACAACGGTACATTAAAAGAATCACTACCACGATCAAGTGGGATTTATTCCTGGTCTGCAAGGGAGGTTCAATATTTGTTAATCATTCAACATGATATACTACATTAATAAAAGTAAGGATAAGTGCCGGGAGCCGGCCCCGGCAGCAGTCGGTCGGGGTTCCCCAAAGGTGGCGACAGAGTCGGCGATAAAATGAGGAGACCTGACTCGAAGAGTGGCTTGGGGATCTCCTCTCCTGAAAACTGTGTCTTCAGGGTTCTTTGTTTAAAGCCTTTTAGTTACATCAATCTAGCTTTAGGCAAACAGTTGGTTCTGTCTCTCTTGCTCTCTGCTTCTCTGTTTCTGTTTCTCCTCTCTGTTGCTGTCTCTCTCTCTCTCTCTCTCTCTCTCTCTCTCTCTGTTTCTCTTTTGCTTTGTCTCTCTCTGTCTCAGTCTCTTGCTTTGCAGGCTCTCAGCCTTTGCCTCAGTCTCTCTTTCTGTCTCAGTCTCTTGCTTTGCAGGCTCTCAGCCTTTGCCTCAGTCTCTCTGTCTCTATCTCTTGCTTCGCTCTCTCTTGCTTTGCCTCTCTCTGCACAGGCTCTATGTCTTTCTCTCTGTGTCTGTGTCTCAGTCTCTCAGACTCTCAGTCTCATGGCTTTGTCTCTTCGCTCTGCTCTTCCTTCTTCCTCTCTCAGTCTTCCTCTCTTTATCATTGACTGTCAAGGGTCCCAGTCTTTTATTATTCCCAAGTGAGGAAGTTGGGTGGTGCAGTTAAATCTTTAACTACTTTTGCACCCACCCTAGAGACAGGACTAGTATTGTTACTGCAGGGTACAGAGTGATTGCTTAAACTCACAGAAGTTGAGACCATTGAGGCACAGGGATCAAGAAATACAGATAAGAAATACAGAGATATGATTACCGGGAGGAGGATTAAATGGAACTATGTCTTGAATAAGCACACCAAGGACATATTGCCCTGACCCACAGGGTAAGTGGCTTTTCGGATTCTAGGCGGGGAAAGCCCAGAGGGGCTTTCATTCACATTCACAGGTACCTCCACCAGAATTTCTGGTGGCTTGGGCATGGAGGGAAGGGCGGATCATGCACCATCCCCGACAGATAAGAATCATGGGATCCTCTCAATAGATGCCAAAGATTCCTTTGACAGAGTAATAGTATTCATTTTTTATAAAAGCCCTCAAAAAAGTAAGGATAGAGGGAACATACCTTATTACAATAAACACCATATAGGCCAAAGACTCACAGCTAATATCATCCTCAATGGGGATGAGAACTGAGAGCTCTTCCTTTACAGTCAGGAACAAGACAGGGATTCCATTCTCACCATTGCTATTTAACATAATACTGGAAGTCTTAGCCTCAGCCATCAGAAAACAGAAAGAAATAAAAGGCATCCAAATTGGCAAGGAAAAAAAATCAAGCCTTCACTATTCACAGACAACACGATACCCTATGTAAAAATCCCAAGAGTCAACCAACAAATTGCTAGAACTGATCCACAAATTCAGTAAAGTCACAGGATGTAAAAATGTACTGAAATCTGTTGCTTTCTTATACACCAACAATGAAGCAGCAGAAGGTGAAATCAAGGAACCAATCCCCCTTACAATCACACCAAAAACCATAAGATATCTAGGAATAAACCTAACCAAAGAGGTAAAAGATCTATACTCTGAAAACTATAGAATACTTAGGAAAGAAATTGAAGATGACACAAAGAAATGAAAAGGATTCCATACTCATGGATAGGAAGAACAAATACTGTTAAAATGTCTATACTACCCAAAGCAATCTGCATATTTAATGTAATTCATATCAAAATACTATCAGCATTTTGCACAGAGCTAGAACAAATAATCCTAAAATTTATATGGAACCACAAAAGAGGCCAAATAGCCAGAGTAATTTTGGATCACAAAAGAAAAGCTGGAGGCATCACAATTCTCAACTTCAAGTTATATTGCAAAGTTGTAGTGATCAAGACAATATGGTACTGACACAAAAACCAACACATACATCAATGGAACAGAATAGAAAACCCAGAAATAGACCCACAACTGAAAGTTTAATACTTTACGAAGTGGGAAAGAATGTCCATTGGAAATAAGATATTCTCTGCAGCAAATGGTGTTGGAAAAACTGAAAAGCAACATGCAGAAGAATGAAACTGGACTACTTTCTTACACCACACACAAAAATAAATTCAAAATGGATGAAATAACTAAATATGAGATAGGAAAACAACAAAATACTAGACAACACAGGCAGAAACCTCTTTGACATCAGCTGTAGCCACTTCTTACTTGACATGTCTCCAGAAGCAAGGGAAACACACAAAAATAAAATGATGGGACTTCATCAAGATAAAAAGCTTCAGCACAGTGAAGCAAACAAAACTAAAAGGCAACCTTCAGAATGGTAGGTGTTCGCAAATGACATATTGATGAAAGTTTAGTATCCAACATCTATAAAGAACTTATCAACACCCAAAAAACAATCTATTTAAGAAATGGGCAGAAGACATGAATTGGCATTTTTCAAAAGAAGACATACAGATAAGTAACAGACAACAAAAGTTCAACACCACTCATCATCAGGGAAATACAAATCAAAACTATGATGAGATATCACCTCACACCTGTCAGAATGGCTAAAATTAATAACACGGGAAGAAAACGGATGTTGGTGAGGATGTGGAGAAAGGGGAACCCTCTTACACTGTTGGTGGGAATGTAAACTGGTGCAGCCACCATGGAAAACAGTATCAAGATTCTTCAAAAAGTTAAACTACCCTATGACCCAGAAGTTGCACTACTAGGTATTTACCCAAAGGATACCAAAATACTGATTCAAAGGGAATCATGCACCCTATCCTTATAGAAGCATTATCAACAATAGCCGAACTATGGAAAGAACCCAAATGTCCATCAACTGCTGAATGGGCACAGAAAAAGTGGTATATGGAATGGATTATTATTCAACCATCCAAAAGAATGAAATCTTGCCATTTTCAACAATGTGGATGGAGCTAGGAATTATTAATGCTAAATGAAATAAGTGAGTCAGAAAAAGGCAAATAGCATATGATTTCACTCAGATGTGGAAGTTAAGAAATGAAAGAGATGAACATAGGGGTTAAAAAAGAGATAGAGACAAACCATAGAACATAATCTTAACTATGGAGGACAAACTGAGAGTTGTTGGAGGGCAGGTGTGCAGGGGGTCGGTTAAATGGGTGACAGCAATTAAGGAGAGCACTTACTGTGATGAGCCCTGGGTGTTGTAAGTGATGAATCACTGAGCTCTCTTCCTTACACTAATGTTGCACTGTGTGTTACTTAACTGGAATTTAAATAAAAACTTCAGAAAGCAGGGCGCCTGGGTGGCTCAGTGGTTTAAAGCCTCTGCCTTCGGCTCAGATCATGATCCCAGAGGCCCGGGATCAAGTCCCACATCGGGCTCCCTGCTCAGGCGGAAGCCTGCTTCTCCCTCTCTCACTCCCCCTGCTTGTGTTCCCTCTCTCGCTGTGTTTCTCTCTGTCAAATAAATAAATAAAATCTTTAAAAAAAAAACCTTCAGAAAGCTTAGTAAACACATCAGGGAAATGTCATTATTAGAACCTCCAAAACCACCTCTGTGTGTATATATAAGTCTCTATATTTGCAAATGCATTTATATACTGTGAGATTTGAATTTTTACTGTGAAAAGCAACTGTTAAAATGGAAATCAGATTTCCTTAGGGTACTTCAAACCTAGTGCCTTTGGTACATGTGATCTGAAATTCTTCTTTTTGATCTATATTGATTTTAGAAATACGTTTGCAAAATAACACTCTGGAATAAGACTTAAAATACGGCTCTTCTGTTCAAATATGGTCTACAGTTTTGCAGAAATCCACCTTTGGTATGGAAAGTATTAGCATAATATGTAAACATTTAAAATAGTTTCATGGTTATGTAAGTGTACAAAGCATGAGATATATCCTAAGTACTATACTCTAAGGAGTTTAGAATTTTATAGTCAGAAATATGAAATGTATCAGAAAGTGATTTTCTTTGGTTGAGCTTATATAGTAGCAGCAAAAAGATTTGTGTAAAACTTAAAGCTGCTCTTTATTAATCTTTATTATTAGTGGAAAATGTCTACAGGAAGTGCCGTTCATTTTCTTTTTTTATTATTATGTTCAATTAGCCAATATATAGTACATTAGTGTTTGATGTAGTGTTCAATGCTTTATTAGTTGCCTACAACACCCAGTACTCATCACAACACATCCCCTTCTTAATACCCATCACCCTATTACCCCATCACCCTACCCCACCCTTCTGTAACCTTCAGTTTGTTTCTCAGAGCCCAGAGTCTCTCATGGTTTGTCTCCCTCTCTGCCATTCATTTTCTAAATCTGGATTTGAAAATTGCAAGGAAAGATAAGCTGAATCTTTTTTAAAAAAGGTTTTATGTATTATTTGACAGAGAGAGAGAGAGAGAGAGAGAGAGAGAGAGAGCGAGCGCACAAGCAGGGGAAGTGGCAGGCAGAGGGAGAGGGAGGAGCAGAGGGAGTCTGATTTGGGACTCGATCCAAGAACCCTGGGATTATGACCTGAGCCAAAGGCAGTCGTTTAACCAACTGAGCCACCCAGGTGCCCAAGATAAGCTGAATTGTGAACATCATTTGTTTTTCAGATCTTTTGAAAATAATTTTTGGCTGCAAGATTTGAGTTGGTAATCCATTTTCAGGCACATCTATTTTAAGAGAACACTCTATCAAAAGATCTATATTTATAAAGAACAATATTTTGGAGGCACAACTGTGCCCATTACAAAATTTTTCTTTGCCTTACCAATAAATTCAGGCTTTTTAAAAGTAGGAGTTCCAGGAGCGCCTGGGTGGCTCAGTTGGTTAGGCGATGGCTTTCAGCTTGGGTCATGATCCCGGAGTCCTGGGATCAAGCCCCGCATCGGGCTCCCTGCTCGGTGGGAAGCCTGTTTCTCCCTCTCTCACTCCTCCTGATTGTGTTCCCTCTCTGGCTGTGTTTCTCTCTGTCAAATAAATAAGTAAAAATCTTTAAAAAAAATAAATAAAATAAAGTAGGAGTTCCTAGGAGTTCCCAGGTAGTACATATCAACCCTGTATATACTATTAATTTATAGGCAGAGAGAAGTAGTGCTACAGTAGAACTACTGCCAAATGAAGACCAAGTTGAAAATAAGGCAATTTTAAAATGATTGTGGAAGAAAAAGAGAAGATACGGATTGACAAAAGTCCAGTTTGAGCACAACTTTGCAGGGATACATCTGTGGCATAAAGTGTGTTGCACTGAAAATAAAGATTATTTAAGGAGTACAGTGTTCTTTTAATAGTAGAACCTATTTGATTGTTCTCAAGTCTATATGAAATCGCCATTCAAAAATATCCCTTTACACTTGATTCATATTTTTCATTAATGTTACATGGTCACGGTCTTCTTGACCAAAATATTATATGGTGAATGTGTTTTTTTCTTCTTATATGTCTAAGGGTAAGTTTTGAAACTGTGGAATTCACAATATTGCACAATATTCAGGCCTTATAAATGAGCAAATGTTAATCTTTAGTAAAACGTGGGAAGACCATCTGTGTAAACCTATCTCAGATGTAGAAAAGGGAATTATATCCTCTAGAAATGTGACATATCATGAGTGTGTAATATATACATATAATTAAGATTGAGGGGGCTAAGTAAACACAGGAATGGGATTCAAAGTTATGGCTTGTTCCATAGGATCCTGAATTGCCTCTCCTGATGGGGTGTTGGAGTGCCTCATGCTGCCCAAACAACCTCCCTTCCTTTGTCTTCTTCACTCCCTGACTGGTCAGTGGTATATGGGTATAGCATCAGGAGCACATTGGGAGGATATATCAGAGCCAAGATCAAGAGCCTTCCAGTCCACCCACAAACCAATTTCAGTTTACAACTTGAAAATGATTCCATCAAGAGACTATTAAATCTAAATATTCAGAGTCAATCCCAAGAGAAACAGAACAGTATACTTCCCAAGTTATACTTTATCCAGTCAACTTTCTAAATACCTGAAATTTAGTCAGGAGACAGAAAATTCAGGAGGCATGTAAAATTCGAGCTTTGTTATTAGAAAAGCACTTGTTATGAATTCCACCACTATCTTTATTTATAAGCTTTTAGCCTATATTCTAATAGTGATTGGTACATCACAGGCTGAAGTGGAAACTTCAAGGAAATACTGTAAATCTCTATGGCAATTGGGACACAGGACTTGAGAAAGATCTAAGCAGATGCAGTGGCTGCCTACAGAGGAGGTCTGATCAAAAAGAACATGAATATGGGCACCTGGGTTGCTCAGTTGGTTGAGGGACTGCCTTCGGCTCAGGTCATGATCCTGGAGACCCGGGATCGAGTCCCACATCAGGCTCCCTGCTTGGCGGGAAGCCTGCTTCTCCCTCTCTCACTCCTTGTGTTCCCTCTCTGGCTGTGTTTCTGTCTGTCAAATAAATAAAATCTTT
>PITA01031098.1:0-15673 GCA_004023965.1 Spilogale gracilis
AAATATCTAGATCTAGGACACCTGGGTGGCTCCGTCGATGCCGCGTCTGCTGTCAGCTCAGGTCATGATCCCAGGGTCCTGGAGGGAGGCCCGCATCGGGCTCCCTGCTTGGCGGGGAGCCTGCTGCTTCCTCTGCCTGCTGCTCCCTCTGCTTGTGTACTTGCTGTTTCTGACAAATAAAATCTTTAAAACAAAATATAGATCTCATTTCTTTGAAGTTCTTATGCATCCAAGAGAGTAATTGTCGCCCCCCCCATTTTTTTTAGAGTTTATTTATTAGAAGGAGAGAGAGAGCACATGACCTGAGCTGAAGGCCGATGCATAAGCCACCCAGGTGCCACCTCCCCTTTTTTTTGATTGTATGATGACGACAGTGTAAATGCATTTTATACTTTCTACAAGTTTCCTGCAGCAGAAAATAGTGACCCAATCACAGGAAGAACTCTGGCCTTCCTGGGATCCAGGAGTTGGGGTTCAAGGCACACATGCTCCATCTTTGATGGCATTCAGTGGCTTGCACGCTCCTCCGGCTGTGCCCCAGTGTAGATGGCGGAAGGAGTCACACACACACACTCTCACACTTCCCAGACTCCCTGCGGCCGAGCTCCTACATAGGAAATGGTGCAGCCACTCAGCTACATAGTGGGAGACGGTCGGGGTGTCAGGTTCGTGGTGGCCGCAGGGTTCACTCCCTCACCGCAAGGGAGTCACGAGGTGCGGCCTGAGGAGCTCGTGTTGCTGGTGTGAGCAGCGTGACTGTGGGGCCGGCAGCACGAGTGACGCCTTCTGGTGGTGGCGGTCATGGTAACGTGGTTCTGGAGCCTGAGATGTCCTGCTCTGTGGGGAGACAGCAGCTCTTTGACGGCCGGGCTTTGGGATGGGACTTTGTCGTTCTTGAAGGCTCCGTTAGCACCTGTTACCTCAGTACTACTAAATGATTTCGTGAGCCGCTGGAGACCTGCTATAAATTGTTTTCTCCTAAAGAAAGTTTTCGTGGCTCTACTCCATACTGTTTCTGACATGCTTTACCATTTACGAAATATGTTGATGTATATTGTAAGAGTTTTCGTTTTAAGCATTACCTCAGTTCTTTGAAGTTAGTAGGGCAGGTATTGGCCGCACATTGGAAAATGTCAGTAATGATAGACAGATGTTCTCCTGACTCTACATTTAGGGCCACTTCCTCTTACGGTACTGCTTTTCAGGATTGGGATCTATTGACTCTTTTTACCCAGGATTATTCTAAACCATCAAGACCTTTCTGTGTGTTCTTCCATGTGGATGCCACTTCTGCGCAGCCAGGCACCCTTGTGCAGTGAGCAGCCTGCCCGATGGTACATGACCGCCCTTGTTCTTCACAATGTAACATGGGATGTTGACAGTCTCATATTGGCAATAGAGAGGACTGTCCTTCGTGTGTTGAGATTTTCCTGGAGAAGAACCCACTGTGTAGTAGTGGCGTTAGGTTCAGTTGCTTTTGTGTATTCACTGTTCATTTTTTCTCACAGGTATTAGTCACTGTCCCACTGGCCTTACTGCAGAAGGGTGCCATTCACTTTAACCCACCGCTGTCAGACAAGAAGATGAAGGCTATCAGCAGCTTAGGGGCAGGCATCATTGAAAAGGTGACTAGTGACTCAAGCCTCAGAACTAAAGAGATTAAAGTCTGATGACGGGAGTTCCTTCACTTCTGGTATTGGGAAGTAGTGGCTAATTTTTTAAATTCAAATAAAATTTGAAGATTTTCACTTGAGTAATCATTCATGAAGAATACAAAAGGATGCTATCAAAAGGAGAGGAGAGCTGGCCGAGGTCTGAATTTTGCTCTTAGGAAAATGAATCTTGTTATTCAGTATTTGAACTTGGCATATAAATATGTAAATAAGGTAGCCTTTGGGTGGGGCGGGGGGGGGGCTGCTTTTTATGCCTGCCTTTCATTACCTGGTCCAGGGAAGTTTCACTTCCTCTACTTTTGAAATCTTCTCCAGCAGAATGTGCCAGGGCTGCAGGGGATCCTGGCTAGAATTTATCTTAGGGACATTCGCCTCAAGAGCAGGTCTCAGGGATGCTTTGCATCTTCAGATCAGCCTGGTGGTTGTTCGCGGGTCCCACCATCATCAGTGGGCATACGGGACTGAACAGCACAAAAAGCCAGATGCTCACAAGAGAGCAAATGGGACAGGAGCCCAGAAAGGGAACATTTAGGTTTGGTTTTTTTGTGCCTAGCTCTTTAGTTAAGAACTATAGGTTACTTCTTAGAGATTGCCAGACTTCTGATTCCAGAGACTCCTAAACCTGTCTTTCTTTTGCTCACTTTGCAGATTGCCTTGCAATTTCCTTATCGATTCTGGGATAGTAAAGTTCAAGGGGCTGACTTTTTTGGTCACGTACCTCCTAGTGCCACCAAGCGGGGGCTTTTTGCCGTGTTCTATGACATGGATCCCCAGGTAAAGTTGCGGGTGAAATGTGGTTTGAATTCCCTCGCTGCTGTTAGAATCCAGTCACGCTCAGGGCCTGATGGGCACGGTGGGTGCTGTAGGCCTATGTTGATATGCTTGAGGATGCTTGGACTGGGATGTCCTCCTGCAGGACCCCCAGCATCTGCCATGTCTTCCTCAAGGGTTACTGGTGTTCCCTGGGCAGCAGATTAGTTGCTTGTGGAAACATATCTCAGGCTGTGGGGCGTCCTCTGGGCGAGTCAGCGCAGCAGTGACGAGTGGGACCTGAACACCGCTCTCGAGGGTCCTCCTGTGAGCAGCCCAGAGGAGGGCGGGCTGTGTCCACAGATGTGATTGGAGGGGGAGGGGTGTGCCTGGGACTTGAAATGTCCTATTGATGTCCTGTCAATCACCCTTGTTCCCCTTTCGTCCCCCTTCCAAGAAACTTCATCTTAAAATGTTTCCCTTGGGACCACTGGCAAAATTTCTTCACCGTTTGAGAAGGATTTTTTTTACCCCTTATTTTACCTGCAGGTGTCCCTTCTCCATCCTCTGTTTCTTCTAGAACAAATTCTTATGAGGGAAAAGCCTAGAGCAACCCTGATTTGATATTTACCCTTCTTCTTGAGCTTTTCAGCCACGAACAAGAAAATGTATAGATGCATAATGAGTTTTGTGAGGGAAGCAGGCTGGGGGCTGAATGGAGGAGGAGGGGCGGGAGGAGATGAGGTTTGTGAGCAAGGGGTCCTTCCCTATTTGGAGCCGCGCATCTGGGGACTTCTGTCCTGAAAGCAGAGTGTAAACTGCCGGTGCCTTCGTCCCGTGTCTGCAGAAGCAGCACAGCGTGCTGATGTCGGTGGTCGCCGGGGAGGCGGTGGCGTCCCTCAGGACCCTGGATGACAAGCAGGTGCTACAGCAGTGCATGGCCGTCCTCCGGGAGCTGTTCAAGGAGCAGGTCAGAGAACCCAGCGCGCTGTCTGCAGCGGGCGCCCTTAGCCAGCAGGCTTGTGCTGCTGAGAACGAAGGAGACCGGGACCCGGGCTGCGTCCTTCCTCCTTCCGGTGTCCGCGGGCCGCCGTAACCGACAGCTGACTAGGTGGTGTGAACCATGGAGATGGGGGCCAGAAGTCCCAGAGCAGGTGCGGGCACGTCTGGTTTGTTCGGAGGCCGCCCTCCTTGGCCTGCAGATGGCCGCCTTCTCCTCGGGACCCCACCTGCTCTTGCCTCTGTGCTTGTCTGTGTCCTCACCTCTTCTCATAAGGACACCAGTCATCCTGGCTTAAAGTCCGCCCTGAGGACCTCCTTGTAACGTGATTCCCTCACAAACGGCCCCTTCTCAGCGTCCCCTTAGGAGATACTGGGGTTAAGGGCTACAACACAGAAATTTTAGGGGGACACACGTGAGCCTATACCGATATTCTGTACCACCCTTCACACCATTGTCTTTTTTTTTTTTTGCTCAGATCACACACTCCCTCCCTCCCTCCCTCTCTCTCTCTTATGCTAATCCAGAGTGTGGCTGTTCGCTGGGGAACCGCACAAAATGTGGAACGCGTCACGAATTTGCATGTCATCCTCGCGCAGAGGCTGTGCTCCTGTGTGCTACCACGGCGAGCGCCACGCCACCTGCTTTCCCAGGGATGTCAGCAGCTCAGGATTTTCCCGACGTCCTGCATTAACCCCCACCCCAGCCAGCTTTGACAGCTTTCCTTCCAAAGGGATATTGTCCAGAATTTTCTCCCACCCCACAGATGCAGCTCATCCCTTTTCTGTCTTTTCTCCAAGGAGCTCAGGGTACTTTATATTTGCCAGTTTGCCAAATCTCACGATCTCTGGAGACCTGTAAATGCTGTGGCCTTTATCTTTTTCAAATAAAGGAGTGGGAGTAGAAAGAACTGAAATGACTTAAAAGTTACATGAATTAGAGAAAGAGAGGCCCCGGTGGGGCAGGGGAGGTGTTGCTTATTTTAGGCGATGTGATTACATCTCACAGTTGTCCCTCACTTGGGGGTTTTGCCCCTTTTTCACGCTAGCTATCTGGAACTGAGCACACTGTTTCCATAGAACTATTTTTCCTGCTGGTGGCTGTCACAGGCAAAGAACTGTTTGAGGCTTAGTGAATGTGAACCATACTGCCCTTTGGCCGTTCGATGAAGGCTGTCGAGAATTTCAGCGCCTCCCAGGACTGCCCCCTTCCCTTCCGCTCCAGCCCACCTGCTCCTTTGGCCATCACAGCGCCTGTTGGGTGTTAGAAGGGGGTCGCCCCGAGTCTCAGCCACTGGCAAAGGCCCAGTGGGTGGGGAGGCGTGTGTCTCTGGCTGGAGGAAGTGTAGATGTGGGAGGTTGGGGAGGCTGCAGGGTTCAGGCGGGACATAGAGGACGCCGTACAAATCTGGGGCCCGGGGGATCACCCCGGTTCCAGAGGCAGCAGAACTGGGTGTCACTGTTCCCAGCTACAGCGGTCTCAGTCCCTCTTAGATCCTGGTTCATGGTTCTTTCCGCTTGACACAGGAAGTCCCAGATCCCACAAAGTATTTTGTCACCCGGTGGAGCACAGACCCTTGGATCCAGATGGCGTACAGCTTTGTGAAGACGGGCGGGAGCGGGGAAGCCTACGATATCATTGCCGAGGAAATACAAGGAACGGTCTTCTTTGCTGGCGAGGTGCGTGTCAGGACCCTGAACCTGATCCCTTTTATGTTGGTTATGTTCTTTTCGTTGGAGTGGGGTATGTCCAGGGTTTCAAAGCAAAGTCGGACATGGTCAGAGGGGTTCTGACAGCAGGGGCGCCCAGGTGGCACAGTCCCTTAAAAGTCTGACTCCGAGTTCGGCTGCGGTCAGGATCGCAGGGTCGTGAGGTCGAGCCCCACAGTTGGGCTGTGCGCTGGGGTGGAGTCTGCTGGGGGCCCTCCCTCCCTCTCCGCCCACCCCCACATACTCGCGCTCTCAAATCACTCAGTCTTAAAAAAAAGAAAAAAAGCGTCATGAAACCAGACAGCAGATGCCCTCCCTCAACACCCTCCTCACACTCCCAGGCCAGCCATTCTCAACCCTTTCTGTCGTTCCTTCAGGAATTTGCTTGTTTTCAAACATCCCTACTGTTGACTTCTGATGTGAAAAGGTACACTTTGGCGGCAGGTGTCCCCTCAGGTGGAAGGTCTGGCGCGCGTGGTGATTTCACACTCGGGGCGGGCTCGGGGCTCCTGTAACACGCTTTCCTGCGGAGCTGCCCGTGCCTCTCGGCCCCCCGCGCTGCGGTCCCCCCCCCCCCCAAGCACCGCTGCATCCCGGGGCGCTGGCGAGTTCGCTCCACTTTCGGAAACCCCCTTCCTGGCATCCCCCGCAGGTGCCGTGGTCTGCACTGGTTGGTCTCTGGGACCCCTCCAGGGTTAGTGTTTTTATTTTCTAGATTCCGCTTTTTAACATTTTTTTTAAAATTGTAAATTATGATGTACGATTTACCATCATCACTGGTTGTTTTTAAGTCAGTGAAGCACTTTTGTTCAGTCCGCCAGTTGTCGCTGTCAGTCAGCCCACAGTTCTTATGGTTGGGCTTCTCTGATCGCTTGAACGTGGATAGACGTCCAAGCTCCGCACCTGTCATCTGTGGGATCCAGTTTCTTTGTGCTAGGGCCTGAGAAGTCAAACTTTAGGAAGTACACAGATTGCTCTTTTGGCACAAATGATCCAAAGTGATTTTTCTTCCTCAATTGTTTCTAATAGCGAAGAGTCTCATTACTTCTGCTGTACTCCACAAGCCTTCAAGGGACTGTCAGGGGTCTCAGGGTCATCCCTGCAGGACACTCGCTGGGGTGGAAGTGCCCCGTGTCTTGTGTGGCTGGAGTCAGATTCCAGACACCGTGAACGACCAGTGCCCATGGCCAGGTTTTAGGCATCCACTTCAGTGGCATTAAATACACTGCGCCCCCGTCACTACCATCCATCCCCACAACATCTGCGCCCGCATAACTGAAACTTGGTCCCCATGAAACACCCCCCCCCCTCCCGCCCCAGCTGGTGCCTCTCTACTCTGCCACTGCCGGTTTGCTCTGGGGGGTCTCATCCTCAGTGACTGGCTTATTTCACTCAGCAGAATGTTCTTAAGGTGCACCCACATTGTGGCTCATGTCAGAATAGCCTTCCTTTTTGAGAGTAAATGTCGTCCATCACATGTACAGATCACATTTCTTTTTTTGAATATTTATTAGAGCATGAGCAGGGAGGAGCCCGATGTGGGGCTCGATCCCAGGACCCTGAGATCATGACCTGAGCTGAAGGCAGATGCTTAACCCACTGGGCCAGTCAGGCGCCCTATAGATGACATTTCGTGTATGCATTCCTGTCCTGGACGCTGGAGTCGCTACTACGTTCTGACTGTTGTAATACTGCTGTGAACATGTGTGTACACGTATCTGCAAGAACCTCCTCTGGGTTCTTTGGGGGACAGGCTGAGACATCGCTGGATCCTACATTAATTCTATGCTTAAGTTTTTGAAGAACCACAACCCTGTTCCCTACAGTAGTGGCATCAGTTTACACTCCCACCAGCAGTCACAAAGCTTCCAAACACTTGAGGTTTTTTAAGATTGATTTAATATTTTAGAAAGAGTATGTGCGTGGGTCGGGAGGGGTGGAAGAATCTCAAGCGGACTCTGCACTGACCAGGGGGAACCAGTGTTCGTTTGATCTCATGACCCAGCGATCCTGACCCAAGAGTCCTCAACCGACCGAGCCACCCAGGCGCCTGCGATTTTCTGGTTTTTTTTTTTTTTTTTAAAGATTTTATTTATTTATTTGAGAGAGAAACACAGCTAGAGAGGGAACACAAGCAGGGGGAGTGAGAGGGGGAGAAGCAGGCCTCCCGCCGAGCAGGAAGCCCGATGTGGGACTCGATCCTGGGTCTCCAGGATCATGACCTGAGCTGAAAGCAGTCGCTTAACCAACTGAGCCACCCAGGCGCCCGATTTTCTGGGTTTTTGATAATGGCCAAAGTAATGGGTATGAAGTGGCCTGCCTCCATTCTTGGTTTATTTGAGAAATGTTTTGCTGTTTTATCACTAATTTTTCCTGTGCCTGTTTTGCTTATATTCTTTAGTCCTTGGTTTTTTCACTTCTGATCATTTTCTCCCATTTTTTCCCTCTTATTTCTAGATCTTTTGTTATATATATTGGAACTCCTGAATTGATTATCTGATTTTTTTCTTTGCTGTTACTCATCTCTTTTTATCCTGTTGTGGTGGAGAAAGTCATCTTGCCACCCTCGAATGGACTTGGAAATTTTGGCTTTTTATGAGCACGTTTTTGTCCTTGGATTATTCTTTGGTAACATCCTCTTGCTTTATGACCCCTGAGTTCCTGTTCTGTTTCCTTTAGTCTCTGCCTCCCATGTATCCAGATATCCCATCCTTGACCGTCTGCTTAGATTTGAGTGAAGGCATTTTTGTAAAAGCCTACTGAAAGCTCCCACAAGCTTGCCAGCAGGTGGCTGGACCCCCAATCATCAGTCTGTCTGTAGTGCTTTCCTCTGGGAACATGTAGTTTCTCTCTGCTTGGTGGCAGCTCGTGATGTCCTGGGATCCAGAAGCTTTGCTCTTAGTTATGAAGACTTAACTTAATCCCCATATTGTTGGGTGCCTCACCTAAGCCTCCTCGGATCTCCGGGTGATTGTGGCGGTGGGAACAGGGAACCTGGTGAGGGACCAAATTGCTCTTTGTAGCTTTTAGTCCTGTTTTCACTCATGCCCAACCTCTGCCTCTGTGGTTCTTGATGTTCCCAGTGGCTGAGATTTTTAAAGCATTCTTTGGGGGTGGATTGGTTAGATTCCAACCTGCTCCTCCCAGAAGGAGCAGAGTGAACGCAATTCTCAGCACTCTTTCACCTGTCTTCATACTTTGTGTATTAAGCTTAGGATGACACACATCTTTTGGTGTCATCAAAAATGGAATGGGTGTTATCTTTTCTCTGACTTTTGAAGGACTACAGAAGAATGTCTTTTAAAAGCTGGCTATCTTAGATTCATCCTTGGGCTGCAGAGAGCCAGCTTTGTGGGAACAGAGCATGACTGCATGCCGGGCAACCCTTGTCAGCTGCTTCAGGTGTTACCTCACAGTTAAAGAACAATTTTCAACGCATTTCTGTGAGGTTTCTGCCCTTCTCTCCCTACTAGTACTTGCATCCTTACTCTTGATCATGATGCCTCCATTTATTGATGTCTTGACACTGGACATTTTTTCCCTCCACCCCAGCCAGCGATCTAGGTGACATGGCACATAGCTTATTTCACACGCAGCTTCCTGTTCCATGTCCTTCCCCATCTAAGATCTGCTCACCACAACATCATCGACTCTCCCACAGCTACCTCTCAGACCTTGTTGTTGTTCCTGCTGCCCCCCCTCCCCCTCCACGAAGGTGCAGATCAGGGTTTTTCCCCCCCACCGTCTTGGCTTGCTGGCTGTGGTCCAGCTACAGTCTCCTGGAAAGTGGGCTTCTCCCATTGCCAGTTCTCACCTTTCTTCCCCCTTCCTGTTGAGTAACATAGCTTTGTCCTTCTGTTCTAGCCATCTAGCAAAACTCCAGCTGTGGATGGAAGGGTTTTTTGTGTTTGGTGCCTCTCTCGTTGCCGATGTGAATAGCAAGATTACTTGTCTGATGGGGGGCGGGGGGTGGCCAGGGACTGACTGTGTCTTATTATTCTTTGTTCTGGTACATGGCACACAGTACCTCACAGGACTGTACAGTTAAGTTCTGAAATGATCTAGTGCAGTATGGTGGGATAACCAGAGTACCTCAGGGGCAGTGCTGGGGGAGTAGCGCTCATAGGAGCACAGAGGAATGCCATCCATCTCTGACAATCAGAGAAAGTATAAGCTTCTATTATCTCTTATCTGGGTTCTTTACATATGACGACCAATTATGCAATTATTTCTTACAGGCAACAAACAGGCATTTTCCACAGACTGTTACAGGGGCGTATTTGAGTGGTGTTCGAGAAGCAAGCAAGATCGCAGCATTTTGAATAGAATTTGTCTGGACCCAGCTTTCTTCTGTGCCCCGAATGGTAAAGTTTGAAACACATGTTAAACCTCGCTTTTATAAATTTAAATGAAAAACCTTCTCTGAGAGCATTAGCCCCAAGAATCCTTTTGAAGCACTTAAGATTTAATTGCTTTTTCCACAGGTTGATTAGGGCAAAATCTTTTATATTTCAGAATAAGGCAGAAAAGACTAAGATTTTGGATAAGATTTCTTCCATGGTTGGAGGCTCCCTTTAAATTTGACATTTTGTTGGGCTCATTAGGTTTCAAACATTGAGAAACCAAACCGCAATCATTAAAATACCAGATAAAGCCATGTATTTTTTTTCTGTGACAGTTTTATCACCTTTGCCAATGAGCCTTAAGACTTTTATATAGCTCCAATACTGAGCTTTTACTTAAAATTTAGATACAAATCCTCCTGTTTCCAGATACAGCACAAACTCTTCAGTTAAAAGTAAATGAAACTTCTACGCTGTTTTATATTGTACATATCCTTTCCATTGGGTTAAATTTAAATTCAGGTATCTTTTGTGATACATTTTATAAAGATTTGTGCACTCATTGGCAAAACAGCAAAATCCTCAATTCCTTAAACAGCATAGGTATTCTATCATTTAGAATGGGGATAGACATGGTATAGTCATCATACTTCAGACCATTTAGAATATGGCTGTTTTTCTAAGAGCGAGTTTGGGTGGATGACACACTTTAAATAGCTTTACTCTTGGCAACCACTAGCAAAAAAAGACGTTTCTTATCCAAATACTTTACTGCCTCTTTTTAAAATAAGATTCAAACTCTAGGAGTATTTTTTACAGCATTATAATGTTTTCAGTATTCCAAAGGCAGGTCCACTGGAAAACTGCAGAAAAATGTGATATCCTGGTAAATATTACACATTTAAAGCCATATCTTGAAAGTCTGAACATTGCAGATACTTTTTCCTTTTTCCCCTCATGACAGAATAATTAAAACAATGATTTCAGGGTCTTCAGGATGCTTATCTTGCCAAGTTAGAAGAATGGATGGTAACTTAAGTGCTTTTGTTTTAAAAAGTCTGAATAGTTCTTTCAGTTATATTAGTCTGCTTCAAAAAGGGACTCAAAATGACTTTGCAAAATATTAGGTATTTTTAAAATTCAAAGTCAGCTTATAAGTGGAAATAGTATTTTACGTAAACTTTGGACAGAATTTAGACACATCCCTCCCCATCAACGTATGATATAAACACAGAAAAGCAAACAGCACTAATTTGGTTTCAAAGTTGGGTTAACACAGGAAAATGTTGATATTTAGATTATCTGATGCAATTCACTGGTACTGATTGGGAAGTATTCTGCTTTAAAGTGCTATGTACTAAAATATTTAAAGAACAGCATGTATTCAGTGATAAATGCAAAATATTTTAAGCTTGAAATGGCTCACAACTGTTTAGTCTCTGGGCACTTAAACTTGTACTGTGCTACAAGCAAACTAAGGAAAAACATAGTTAGCTGAAGTACAGTAAATGTTATGTCAAGAAATTTCCTGTCTCAAGTAACACTGTTTGACTTTTTTGTTTGTTAAGGAACCATGGTACATTTCGTTTCCTCTTGAATTTCTTTGGTTATGGTTTTTCACTGTTTGCAGATTTTATAATTGGATAGAAGTGAATACAGTGTTTTAACTGCAGATTGTGAACAGTTGGTTGTGTAAAACTACTTAATAAAAGCTAGACTTGTTTTTCAAATACGCTGTGCACTGCAGTGACAAGGACTCTTATAGTAGCCACGCCTTCCCCGGCAGCTTACGTGCACCCAACCCGTCCCCTCTCTTCTAAACCTTCTGTAGACTGTTTTTAGCTCCTAGGTTGTAGACTGCTCACCCCCTTTCAAGTCAACAATCATAAAAATAAACAATTGTTAATCATAATCACCTACCTTCTCTTCCGTGAGACTCGCAGTTTCCCTTCGTGACCTCTCCATCGTGTACGTGCTCAAGGTAAACGTGGTCCGTTACACTGAACAGCACTCCAAATTAAATGCGTCATGGGGCTAAATCCACCTACAAAACCCTGTTTTGAAATCCTCAGCTAGGCAGGGGAAATGCTACAGGAACCGTTAAGACATTAATGAAAGAGACAAGAGTATGGATTTATTATTTTTATTGACAAGGTTTATAGGAGCCAATTAAATATTTAAAATCAAAGGCCAATTCTTAGGTCTCATTTAGTTATTTACTCCATCTGTATCAACAAACAAGTCAAATCTGTTAAAAAAAACCTAACAGTCAACACATACCATTTTTATGTATTTCTATGGATGGGTTTTTATTTGAAATGCTTAAAGGCCTATTTTATTTTTAAATTCAGATTATTCAATAAACTGATTAATAGGACAATTTAAAAGACAAAACAGTCTCATTCAGGAGTGCTCTCTATATAGATCACCTAGAATCCTGATTGGCCAAAATTTAAAACCCAAAAGCCCTGATTCCACAAATACATTAAACTTTGTTAATGTTAAAAATAAGTCTTTTATCACTTTTGAGAAATACTTTGTCAGAGATACCCACTATTGCCTACACATTATCTTCTAGCATTATACTTGGGTACATTTATCATAATTATAAAGGTGGCCCGCTGTCCTGTAAATATCAGCATTTTATATGGGCAAAAGCAGTTAATAAAAATCAGTTCATTTATCAGAAGCCAAATGTGCTTGTACTTAAATCCCACCCTGTCCCCCAATTTTGAAGTTCTGATGTATTGATTTGGTTGATCCTTAATATAAAATGTATCTACAGACATTTGCAGATATAACACTAAAACTACAAATTGATGACACTTCTGAGGCAAAGCAGAGAACGATCTGTCCCTTCAGTGTTTTCTGCACTGAATTCGGACTTTCACTGCTCTGTCATACCATCTGGCCGAACACTGACATTTCATAGTTTGTAACTGTAAAGATACCTACCTAGAGGAGTTTAAAAATTGATCTGCACAAAACAAATAAAAAAACTATATACAACAAATTTGTTTTTAAAAATACAAAAATAACATCTGTCACTTTTGTCATGCTGACAATCTGACCATATATACACATGCAGAAATTTTCCAATTGAATCTCAATAGCTGAAGCCTGTATATTCTTAGTATGATGAACACACTGCCACTGACAGATGTGTATTCAAAATAGTTCACGTACTAAATACTGCCATAGTCTCTGCATGTATAAATCAGTATTAGTTTGTTCTACTTGATTAAAAGTATGTCTGAAACAAGCGAATACTAAGCGCGCTAAAAACTACAGTTCAGGAATCTACAATCTCGTATAAAGAAATCCAAAATGTACAAAATACAACTATAAAAGCAAGGAAAAGTGACTGCCATGCAAAATTTTAAACTAAAAACTGCATAGAAATGCAATTTAAAACAACAAACTCAAATTTACTTAACACTCCAGATAAAAAGATGAGCAGTAAGTTCTACCAACACAATGCTTGCAGGGACTTAAAAAAAGGAAATACATTCTCTTTGCTGGTATCATGGTATAAAGGAGATCTTTACATCCACGTCGTAAGTCATCTGTCTCCTCTGCCTCACGAAATCAGCTGCAACAAGAGAAACATCATTTTCCTATGCCCAAAACACACGAGGAACACAAAAATCTAACCACCCCACTTTTTAAACTGTTTTACCACTGTGACCTTGGGAAATCTGTTGGGACCAATACCAAGCTCTAGCTACTGTGGATCTTCACCTCTGGTGGACAGCAACTGTGCTCATGGCTGCAGGAACCTGGGTCGTGCCTGGCCCCCCATGCACGCTGAGAGCCTGATGTCCGTTTCGTCACTACTGTCTGGACTGTATTTTTAAGCTTTACAATGAGGAAGAAAAATATTTTCCCCATCTATTTTGAGAAAATTTGAGGGTCAAATGTGATATATTTAGGAACATGAATATTTTGAAAAATATGCAATATTTAGTATATATCACTCCTTTGCCATAAATGTTCAAAATGATCAAAATTAGAAAAGGTAGACATTTACCTCTTTAACAGTTGTTTTTATGAAATCTTTTCTTTCAGTTAAATCATAAGCAGGATAATTTTCATATACCTATAGTAAAAAGGAAAAAGATTAGAAGTAGACTGAGAAATTCCGTGATATTCTTTACACCTCTGGATACAGACACAGATGCTGGGTATGAACAGCTGCCCATGCGCTCGGTGTTCTCGCTCACCAGACGTGACCGCAAAGAGCACAAAGTAACTCGGGTGCGGACATTCTGCTGCCCCCGCTACTGGGCATCTCAGCGAGGTAAGAGACCCAGGCGAGGCAAACCTCTACACAGAGATTCTAGGTAAGGGGCCTAAGCTCTTTATATTGGCAGGTTATCTGTCAGATATTTCCTCGACTTCCTTAAGCTTCTCTGGTGCGTCCTCCAATACCACTAAGGCTCCTCAGCTTGAACTCTGACAAGCCTCAGCCCCCACTCCACCCCCACCCACCCCCCTAAGTGAAATCCCTGAGATCCGGGCGGTCACTGGAGTCCTCTGCTCCTAACTAACCTTTGTAAATGTCCCTCTCCTCTGTCAACTGGCTCCCCGCTGCCTGACTCCACGGTGACTCCTGGGCTGCCTCGGCTCGCCCCCACAGGCCTCACTCCCGAGCTACAGTGAAGGTAAGCCAACTTCAGTAAAGGGCCACACAGTAAGTGGTTTCAGCTTTTCCAAGAACAGTTTCTGTCACAACCACTCAACTATGCCACCGCAGTGTGAAAGCTGCCACGGACAATGCTGGAAGGAATGGATGAGGCTGTTGTCACACTAAACTATTTACAAAAACAGACGGGAAGATAGATTTGGCCCATAGGCTGCAGTCGGCCGAGTCCCACAAAGACTCAATCATTTACAACTCCAGTTGTTTGCCCTTCTTTCCTTGCAAAACTCTAACCCTGAACTGGTCTACCTACCAACTTTTCTATACAACTTCTAACGGACTGGTCCCAGGGCGCCTGGGTGGCTCAGTTGGTTAAGCATCTGCCTTCAGCTCAGGGACCCTGAGTCAGGCTCCTTGCTCAGTGGGGCATCTGCTTCTCCCTCTGCCCCTCACCTTGCTTCTTCTCTCACATAAAGCAATACATTAAAAAAAAAAAAAAAAAAAAGACTGGTCCCATTTCAAGTTCCTGGTATCCAATTTAAAACCCTCTCTAGCAATCCCTCCAAATATCAGGTCCTCCCTCATTCCTGTCTATAGCCTTTTCATCCATTTTTCACTTTTGCTCTTGGCCAAGAAGCCACTATTACACATTCCTTCAACTTTCTGACATACCTCTTCTCCTCTAGTTTATTTGTATCTGGATCTATCAATATTCCCCATGTCCTTTACCTCTAGTGTAACCCTCTCCGTAATTCTCCCCTGCCATCCAGCACTGTCTCCATGCCTAACACACACATGTGCTTTCTCTTCCCAACCTTCGTAAAAATCTTTTATCAGCTTGTATCCCACCCCCCATTTAGCTACTATTTCCTTTCTAAAGCAAGCTGCTTAAAACAGAAGCTTTACTTTATTCACTTTCCTCCCTAGGAATTCATTCTCAATCCAAGGGTAAATAATCCTTCCATCTACCATCCTCGAAACTGCTCTTACTATGTGAATGATTACCTCCC
Organism: Spilogale gracilis; assembly: GCA_004023965.1. NCBI lineage: Eukaryota > Metazoa > Chordata > Mammalia > Carnivora > Mephitidae > Spilogale > Spilogale gracilis. The sequence continues at coordinate 15,128 of PITA01031098.1, forward strand.
ACTTGCTAAGTCCAAAAAAACCCCCCGAAGGTCCTCCTCATCTGACCTCTCCATGTTGTTAATAATCCCCTTAAAAAATTACATAAGCGTATTCACAAAAGTTGAAGGCACAGAACTCTCTCCAGTCCACTCTGCCCTTGTCCTTCCCCTCAGAGGAGACCAGTTATTGGTTCACTGTGTATTCTTCCAGACTTTCTTTCTTTCTTTCTTTCTTTCTCTCTTTCTCTCTCTCTCTCTCTCTCTCTCTCTCTCTCTCTCTCTCTCTCTATTTATTTATTTATTTATTTATTTATTTATTTGACAGAGAGAAACACAGCCAGAGAGGGAACACAAGCAGGGGGGGTGAGAGAGGGAGAAGCAGGCTTCCCGCCGAGCAGGGAGCCCGATGTGGGACTCGATCCCGGGTCTCCAGGATCATGACCCGAGCCGAAGGCAGTCGCCCAACCAACTGAGCCACCCAGGCGCCCCTCTTCCAGACCTTTAAAAATGAGTTTTTACGGGGGCGCCTGGGTGGCTCAGTTGGTTAAGCGACTGCCTTCGGCTCAG
>PITA01031099.1:0-15681 GCA_004023965.1 Spilogale gracilis
AGTCTTGAACTCCCCAAGTGCATGGTGACGACAGAAGTCCTGAACTCCCCAAGTGCATGAGGATGACAGAAGTCCTGAACTCCCCAAGTCCATGTTGACGAAAAAAGTCCTGAACTCCCCAAGTGCATGGTGATGACAGAAGTCTTGAACTCCCCAAGTGCATGGTGATGACAGAAGTCCTGAACTCCCCAAGTGCATGATGAGGGACAGAAATCCTGAACTCCCCAAGTGCATGGTGACGACAGAAGTGTTGAAGTTCCTAAAGACTAAAGAGGGTCGAGGGGGACTCAGAGTGGAATGGAACTCACTTGCTGTCCTGTGCTTGAATCCCTTATAATCGATTTTGCATTATGTGGCTATACTCATAAAAAACAGCAAAACCTCTTTAATCTGTGCTAATTTGGGGGATCCAGTGATTCTTCTGAATGATAGAATTTTTAACAAATGTGCATTTATTGGCTATTTACCCAAAGCAATTACATTTGGTTAACTTACTGAATAACCACGTTAAAGGGACCTGTTTTAATGAACAGGATAGGATTAACTTGTGATTAACATCAATTACACGTAAACGATACTTGAAAACCAAAGATACTGTTCACTGTAGCCTGAATTCCCATGCATCCCAAATAAGTATGACTCAAATGTTAATGAGGTTTTACTGTAAGACCAGTTCACTTCTGCCTGTGCCATCAAGATGGTCATCCAAGGATAAAATTCACATTTGACTCCAACACTTAATAAACACCACAGTGATTTTCTTTCAGGACTGCTTCAGTCGATTTTGGGGCACTTTGTTAAATAACTTAATCTCTTTTCTGTTCAAGGGATTTAAGGACGATGTCTATCGACAGAGAAGAAAATATTTTGTGGATGTGGCCATGGGTTATAAATAGTAAGTACCAGTGTAACGCTTTTCTGTGACTTGTGGCTGGCTAATTAGGGGAAACCCATGCTGCCCAAAACAGACCCACCTTGTCTTCTCTTTAACTTTTGCAGAAGGCAGACCTGAACCATGGGGTTTAAATGCCAATGCTGACTTTTCACATGCGGTTGTAATTGTAAAATAACGAGACCCGCAGACCACATGCCAAGTGCTCCATTTTCACCATTGTTTGCTGCTCTACCAAGGCACGGGACCGTTTTTGTATCTACTCTGCAGGGCCCATAAAATGTGTCTGAATTGTACTTGCAATTTGAGTTGTCAGTAACCCCTTCAGTGTCCAGCGTCCCTGGGGAAAGTGCAAGAGTCAACAGGAATGGTGCAAGGGTTCACGGAAGCAGCCTTAATAGAAAATAAACGTGTTTGCTTTACGTGGAAAGGGAGATTCCCTGTAAACTAGAGGGCTTATGGGAGAGTTCCATGCCTAATCCCAGATCCCAGTTGGGATGAAGTTGGAGGACCTCAGGACTGGGGTTAGGACGGTGCCTCATGCATGGTGTGTGACAGGATGTTTGAGACTGGCCACTATGTCGTGTGTTGACCGCAGGAGTGGGTGCTAGCCCTCTGTTTATTCTGCTCACATTAAGAAAATGTGTAGACCATCACAGTGCTGCCTTTCCTTTGCCTGGTATGTGACAAATAAGTGAGAAGCTTGACTTCCTGTGGGGCAGGTTTGCCCTTGGTGAGAGTTTCAGACATTTTTTTGTATTTTAGAGAGAGTGTCCGTGTTTGCTTTTTTCTCTTCCTCTTTTTTTATTTTTTAAAGGAATATGACACACAAGGGCTTAAAGCCAAGTCAAAGGATCGCACATCACACCTTGGATTGTGTCAGTTCTTTGCTCATTTCTAACTTCCTTTTATGCTTTGGGTGTTCTTCCTTTCCTCCTCTCAAGCCCCAGGCATCCTTCATTCTTTCTCCCCTATGTTTATGATCCTAAAAACCAGTACCTCTTGGCATGTGCTTTTCCACACGTATCTACTCTATTTTTGTTTTCCTTTGTTCCAGGCAGCTTCTTGACTGCTTTTAGCCTCCTGTGGTTTTCTACCCCCTCACAATGTCAGTGTGCACAAGGTTCATCCTGGCCCAAGCCCCCTTCCCACCCTCAGCACCATTACTTATGAACCCCATCTCCCATTGTTTCCCAGTCAAATTACCAAGAGAGGACCCTGATGGGCTGGGCTCACTTTTTCATATCAGGGTCTGATAATTGATTGTGAGCTTGTGTTAGGGGCTGGTGGGTGTGGGGCACAGGTGCTAGCAAATCCCAAGTGGGCCTGTCCCTGTCGTGTCCAGTTTGCCATGAAGTGAGTTAGGTGTCCTTTTCATTCACAGAGAGTAAAGATGCAATTTCTGATCAATATGGGTGTTTTTGCAGTGCTGATGGCTTTCTGAGAGAGCAAAGTAAAAAGATGTACATGATAATTACTTAAAATAAGCTCATTAGACTGACTTCTGGCAGCATGCTGCACTCTGATTTTCCAAAGGGACAGCTTGGAACCCCTGGTCTGAGAAGCAGAGTATTTGAAATTGAGGCAGTGCTGAAAAATCCAGCATGTGAGGTCCCAGCACACACAATTTAGTGCTAAAAGGAGGGATCATTCTGACACATGGAGAACAATTCAAACTAATAATTTGGTTATTAATTTGTTAAGGCTTTCTGGACCCTGAGCAGGTCAAATAGATGGTCGGAAAGAGAGACGAAGATGGAGTCCAGATGTTTGGGATTGTTGTAGGGACTGGCAGGCTGCAGTTTGAGGTGTCTGAAGGTAAGCGGACAGAGAAAGGAATGAAAGAATAATATTGAAACCATGGCCAGGAAGCCCTCCGGGGGATTCGTGTGAATACTGTATTTTTCTATGATAGTTTTGAAAGGATAAAGCAGGGGGGAAGAATCAACACAAGCAGAGGAAATGAAAAAATTCCACTCTGATGGAAAAACAGCAGGCTCAAGGTCTGTCTTACTATGGACCCGAAGGAGGAGCGGGCTCGGGGAAGGCGGCCGCACGCTGAGAGCTGTCGATAGGGGGCACTCTGGCGCGTTTCTGATTGACAGCACGGCGGAGAAAGAGAATTGATTACCCGCGGGTCCCGGATGCACGCTGATGTGCCTGAGCCGCGTGGCCGCGAGTGTCGGGGAGGCCTGATTGCCTCACCACTGATGGTAGAGGAAACCTTCCTTAGTGCAAATATATTCTCCATGGAGGACTCCAGAACGCCCTCCCTGGCTCGAGAGGGCACTGCTTCTGAATTCGCATGCGAGAGGATGCGCATCGCACCCTGTCCTTCCAGGCCCAAATAAAAGAAATTCTTGGAGAAACAGAGAAGGAAGTAGCCTGTGATTAGACGATGTGGAGCACACATGCAGACAGTTCAGAGACTATGCAAGTGTGTGGGTGTCGGGGGTTGGGGCAGATGGCTTGTAGAGGAAGAGAAAATTATGACGGGGAGAGGGTAGCTGTTAGGTCGGCACCTTCATATTTGAACCTTGGCATTCTTTTTGCTGCATTTCTGTAGGGTTCACAATTGCTATATTATTGGGGAAGACGAATTAGTAATACATTTTTTTTTCAATTGGCTAGAAAGAAACACATTTTTCTTTGAGGGCTATTATGATTATTCCTCAACAGTATGCACGCATATTTAATTATATTTTTGGTGGGGGTGGTGGTAGTTATTTCAATCCATCTTACTCTCTTGGAAAGAGGCCCTCAGCTCTGACTTTAATTATGTCACTCTTGTCTGCTTTAATCGATTTTGAATCTTATTGTGATTGTGTTTTGTTATGAATGTACTTTCTTCTGGCTGAAATTAAGGTGGTACATGAACCTCATGTCCTTGTCATGGCGCTGCTTCCTCTGATTATGTTTTTTAGTCCATGGAATCTGAAATGTAAATAGGTCAATGCAATGTCAATGACTAAATTAAACGGAGTTTCAAAAGGCCAGAATTTGCTTAAAGTTGAAAAATTCCCCAACTTGCCAAGAAAACTCCTCTGACTTCAAATTCAGGGAGAAACACTTGAATCCATCTCTTAGCCTCAGTTTTCTCCTCTGTGGAATGGGGATAATAGTATCTCCTCTACCTTCCTCCTGGGAGTATTTTGAGGATTAAATGAAGCATTGCTACACAGTGTACTTTATTCTTCTCTCAAAACAATACTCAAAGAAACTAGATGAAAAGCCTGGGGTTGACTCAGCCTTCTGGCCTACTTAGAGGGCCTTGATTGCTTTCTCCAGTTTTGCTTTCAATCTGAGAGGCAGGGTGTGGTGTGTTTAAGAGGACAGAAGCTGGACTGGACTGCCTGGGGTGAATTCTAATCTTAAACCCTTGCCAGCTGAGTGACTCCTGCAAATGATTTGTCTTCTGTACCTCAGTTTCTATATCTGTACAATGAGGATAACTCTACTACTGCTTTATAGGATTGTTGTAAGGATTAAATGAGCTAACATAATAATAGCACTTAGAACACTGCACAGGAAATGCTACATACATATTTGCTAATGTTATTATAATTTTTCTCACCTCAACTGGTCTCTCCTTTTTGTCTACCCTCATGCTCTACAATTTTTTTAAAGATTTATTTATTTATTTTGGAGAGAGCACATGTGTGCATGTGAGCCGGGGGAGAGGCAGAGGGAATATCAAGCTGACTCCTGCTGAACGTAAAGCCCATCTTGGGGCTTGGTTTCACAACTCTGAGATTATGGCCTGAGCCAAAATCAAGAGTTGAATACATATCCAACTGAACCACCCAGGTGCCCCTCCAAATCTTTTTATTACTTTTTGGTTAATACCCTTCCCCACTGCCCTTCACCAAGACTTTTTAAACTCTAAAATTGTCTGATTTTTATACCATATTATTTGTTTATTGTTGTGTTACAAATTATTCCAAAATTGAACAGCTTAAAAGAACAAGTATTTCTTATCTCACAGTTTCTTTCTTTCTTTTTCTTTTTTTTTAAGCTTTTATTTATTTATTTGACAAGGGAATGAGAGAGAGAGAACACTTGAGAATGTGGAGGATCAGAAAGAGAAGGAGACTCTCGCTGAGTAGGGAGCTCAACTCCAGGGTTATGACCTAAGCTGAAGGCGGTCATCCAACCAACTGAGCCACCCAGGTGCCCAACTCTCAGAAAGTTTCTGAGGGTCAGGAATTAGGGAGTGGCTTAGCTGGGTGGTTCTGGACCAGGGTCCCTCATAAGGCTGGAGTCAACATGTTGACCAGAGAAGGCTAGGGCTATAAGCTCTATTTCCAATACGATTATACACATAGCTGTTGGCAGGAGGCCAGATTTTCTTATGAAATGGGCCCCCCCCCCCATAAGGCTGCCAAGTGTCCTCAAGATATGGCAGCTGGCGTCCCCCAGATCAAGTGGTTCCAAAGAAAGCAAGGTAGAATCTACCCTGCCTTTTATAACCTAGCCTCAGAAGTGACATACCATCATTCCTGATGTACTGTATTGGTTTCATAGTGCAACCCTGCTATGCTGTGGGAGGGGACTACACATGGGGATGAAGGTCAGGAGGCAGGCTTCCCTGGAGACTGTCTTGGAAGTTGACTACCATATACATTTAACTTGTGTTCAATTTTATTTCTTCAAGACCCTCTCTATCAGCTCTACCACAATGGACACTAATGTATTATCTGGAGAAATAATCCTTATGGAAGCAGAGCTATGGCAGTATATGTCTTAGAATGTATAGACTTTGGATCCAGATAGCAGTGGGTCTGAATTCCTGCTCTGTGGCCATGAGCACTGACCTATTTTCTCTGAGTCTCAGTGCTCTTTTTTTTCCTTAAGATTTATTTTAGAGGGAGAAAGAGCAAGGGTGGAGAGAGAGGAGGGACAGAGGGAGAGAGAGAATCTCAAGCAGACTCCTCGCTAAGCACAGAGCCTGATGCAGGGCTCAGTATCACGACCCTGACATCATGACCTAAACTGAAGTCAAGAGTCAGACACTCAACCAGTTGAGCCACATAGTCACTGTTGAGTCTCAGTGCTCTTATCTTAAAATGAGCACAGTATTTATCTACCTTGTGTGTTTGGGAAGATTAGTAGTGATTACAGGGCCCATTTGCTGGGTGGTACAAGCTGGGGTTGAATCTATGATAGATATGATTATTATTATCATGTCTTAAATAGCTAATGGTTCCTTGATTTCATATAATCATTTGTTAAGCTCGTAAAATGAAGGACCTTAAGAAGTGAATGAATTACGGAATTTCAGGCTCCATGGTGGACTGGGTTAAAGGAGCTTTTCAAAAATATATGTGTGTGCATGTGTGGGTGGATACGCATGTGGGCATATGCCTATGTACATGTGTCTGTTCAGTTTTCAGTTTCCTGTAGCTCATGCATATAGCTTGCTTCTTCAGTTAACAAACTGGACCTCTCCAAGGCCTTCCCAGGCCAGTGAGCCTCAGCTAAGGTTAGAGGGTGCAGGTTGCAGCTGGGCTGTGTGCTAGATCAGTCTTGGAAGGGCTGAGGTGGTCCAAATGTTCAGTGTAGGGACCTCTCAGCTAGCATATTTGGGTAGTTTTGCCTCCTTTGGTTAAATTCCTGCCATGTGCTGGGCACTGTGTTCAACAGCTTTGCTCATGTTTGCTCGTTTAGGTTCACAAAAGCCTTTGGGATCGGTGCCATTCTTGACTCATTTTGAAGACAAGGAAACTGAGCTTCAGAGACATTAAGAAATTTACTGAAGGTGACACAGTCGATCATTTTACCTGCGTGAACACCAGCGGTAGATGCTTTAATTTCTCTGCAATGGAGCAGTTGAAGTGTAGAACGAAAGCAAATACTATTGGCCTCAGTGCATTTCCCAGACGACCAGAATAGGTTCTGAATAAGGTCACTTCCAGGGCTGTCAAATGTGCTTCTCTCAAAGACTCTCTCTTTGCCCAAGAAGCGACGTCTAGTCTTTTGTCGGTCTGGACGGGGCTGTGGCACTTGCCCTTGACAAACAGGCGGTATAGCACACAGGTTGAAAATAGCTGTTACAGAACAGAGACTCGGCATTTAAAAAAGTCATTCTCTCTATGGAATTCTGGGCATATTTGAACTGCACGTTCTTGTCTGTATTTAGTTCACTTCAGGCTTTAGGGAACCAGGACTCAACCCATCCAGGTGTGATTTTGAGTCTCTGGTACGTCCTGGGGTGGGGGATGGGGGTTGGGCCCCACGGGCAGAGCCACGCCCCAGACTGCACAGCGATTCTGCCTGGCTCCGCCCCGTCCTGTGCTCTTCTTCTGCCTGTCAGGGTCTGACCCCCGTGGGATATATGATGGATGGAAATAAATACAGGTGGGCTGTTGGTTGGAAGACAATTGCCAGGGACTTTTCCTTCTCTGGCCTTTTCTGGTCATCAGACTATTTAAGTCTTGATTTTTTTGATTTAACAGAATTGCACCCTTTTGTGATTCATTTGCTGTGAGTTTAAATGAAGCTCTCTGAGACCGAAATACTATGCACTCAAGACACTGGATACATAATAGGAATGGATGGGCCTTCCAAGCCAGCAGGAGGTCTTGGCTATGACTGCAGGAGTAGCTCTAGTTTTGAAGAGAAAAGGAAGGAGGTGGATGATCAGAGACAAAGGTAGGCTCCAGAGAGCCAGTAGGACTGATCCTGGGTAGAGCTGCTGCTGCCTGTGCCCACCAATGGGCACATGGGTCCTTCGGAACTCCCAGGTTCTTGTGACCAGTTAGTTTTTGTTTGAGCTGGAGGGTTGCTGATGCTGAGTCATTCCTAGGAGGCATTTGCAATTATTGCAACTTGCAAAAATATAACTGGGGTGGCTTCACCTCTCCACCTTCTCAGAAATTTCAGTTGACCTTAGCATTTCTCAGTTCATGCGAGAAGAGGCATGATTTATGGATCCTGCTTGGTTTCAGAATGTAGCGAAAAGAAATGAATTACTAACAGGAGTTGTGAGTGCCACATTACCTATTTTTAGATAGGCAAATCTTAATTGGAAACATCACAAATAGAAGGTGGAGGAAGGATGAAAGGGAAAAGTTATGCTTTCTCCATAGGGAAGAAAATTTAACTGGGGTGTTGCAAATTTTTGTCTTTAATTCTATTTTTCTCATCAGTTTTGTTGACAGATGGTCACCTTGATGAATTGTGGTCTCTGTTGTGAGGTGGGACCAAGCTTTAATTTTTTTTTCCCTTTTCCACCTTTTTGAGAAGATGCGTCTTAGAAGGCAAATATGTTTTCTCCCCGACTGAGTTAATTTTATACCATTCCATTATCCTCCATTGATTTGCTTTCCCAGGTTTTGAATGAACCTGAGATATATGTGGCTGTTTGGGTACTTTGTGACTCCTGCATAAACACCAGTTGTTGATGCTTTAATCTCTTTGAAATGGAGCAGTCAATTGAAAAGTAGAACAAAACCAAATATTTGTTGTGCTGGGGTCATTTCCCAGATGACAGGAATGGTTTCTGAGGAAGGTCACATTAGGGTTTTCAAGAGGGCCTCTTCCAAAGAATCTAAATATCTTTCTCTGCTCAAGAGGCCACACCTTCCCCCTCCCCCGCCCTTCTTTCAATCTGCATAGCAGCTTCCATTTGACATAGATGATATCCTCAAGTTGAAAACGAGAGCAACGGAATTAAATGACTGGTTTTTATAAAAGTTATTCTGTTCCCTACAGAATTCTCAGCATATTTGAAATGCACAGTTCTTGAAAGTATTTAAAAGATATCAGGCTTTAAAGAAGAATCATTTTCATGCCAAATGTTTCTCTTTACCTGTAGTTCAGCTCAATGGCTGAAAGGAAGGGAGCCTGAGAATTGAAAGAAAGACAAAAGGGAAATTGATTTGGAAAAGGTTTCTCCTTTTGAGCTTGGTGGATTTTTTTAGATGTGTGTGAATGCCTCAGTAGGATGTTGTGTGATTATAATGTGGCTCCCACAGCTGGAGAAAACATTAGCCTGGTGTCACTTACTGACAAGGACAGGGTTTGCCCCAGAGTCTAATGCCATTCACAGGGAATGAGGTAGGGGTATTTTACTTTAAAATGATTTCCATGAACAGGAGGGACTGAAATTACTTTCCCCAAGTCCTGTCTGAGAAGTGAATGGATTCACACTGAAGAGCGCTGTTTTGTCATCTCCAGACCTATTCCCAACCTTTCAGGGAAGGGATGAAACTGTATTCGTTCCTGTACCCTCAGAGGAAGGGATCCAGCTAAACTGAGTAGCCTGTCAGGTGCTAGGCATTGGCCTAGGCCCTTTACAGATGACCTCATCTGATCTTCTCAAAGTTGTGTGGTTGTCTTGTTTCCCTCAGTTTCAAATGAGGAAACAGGCCAAACTCAATGCTTCACACACATTAGGTACTTAGTACCTTGCACTGAGGTGTGTTGGTTAAGAGCTGGGTCTCTAGAGCTAGCCCTCCATAATCTGAGTCCCACCTGTGCCTCTTCCAAGCCATTTGGTCTTTGATTACTGTGCGTAAGCCTCAGTTTCTGTCTCCATAGACTAGGGAGACTAACAGTTATTTAATCCCTCTATAAGGTGAGCATTATAGGACATTATCCAGGTGATGTGCTATGATATTTTTATTGTCACGGGTAGATGAATGGATGGATGCTATTATTAATTTCCTTAGGGTGATGACACGTAAGGTAACCACACTCCCTCACCCACCACTAAAAAACATTGGGCCCCAGTAGTTAGCAACATCAAGTCCCTGTTGGTCAAGGCACAAGATGTATAGGATTAAATCTGGAGGCCTTGGAGCCCCCAGTCTCTCCATATCAGTGGCCCAAGATTGATTGTTGGCCACTATTGAATTTCAGCTCATTTCTGGATTGCATTCTTTTGAGTTCCACTTTCTTTTGTGTGTTGAGCATGCGCGGAGCAATGGATGGGAGACCCATTGTTGCGGCTGTTCATAGTTATTTCATGATGGTTTTTGCAGAAGAAAATCACTCCTCTAAAATGTGAAGAGGGCTTTCTGCAAGGTGAGAAAATGGTGGGAAGCCCTGTCCTGGGGTGCATGGGACAAATAAAAACAAATAATTTCTAGGAGTTAAATTTTCACTCTCCCTGAGGCCCCTGAGGTGTAGTACTTTATTTTCATTATGTCTCTTGTAAAGGCAGCACCAATATTAACAATGTGAACAAAACAAACTAACGTTTTTGTTTGCTACCATCTGAAAGTTCCTTAGGGCCCATAGACTCATTTGCGAAAATTCATGTGTGCAAAACTCATTTGCAAAAGCAAATAAAATATGTGATCACAAATGCTCTTTACCTGACTGGCCTAGGGGACTAGCTGAAAATGAGTTTGTGCCTTTACATCTACTCTGTGGTGTAGCGAAGCTGTCTTGGGCTGCCCGATCTCCTTACCAAATGAACCCTCATCGAGCCACTTTATTTATGTCAGACAGTTCGATGGTTTGAAATCTGGATATAACTCAGATGGTTGTTATGTCTCTGTACTGATTTGTGAATTTCCTTTTTGAAAAATTGCATTCTATCATCATGCTCTGTAGCTTTGGAAACATGTTTGCAAGTTCATTCCTGAAACATCTCTGCATTCAGCTAAGTTTGGCTTTTATGTCCCTTTGGGTTTGCATATGCTGCTTTCTTTCCTCTTGAAAACTGTGGCTACCAGTATAGGATATGCCTAGAAAGCCTGAGTTAAGAAAATTAGAAAAAAAAAGCAACAGTTATATATAAAGTATATAGTACGTGGGGATAATCAGAAGCTACCAGAAAACTTACTACTAAAATTTCAGTCTTTGGACTTGCTTTTTCCATAGCAATTAAAATACGAAGCAGGGATGAAGTAAGACAAATACATATCTGCCCAACTTTGTGATGCACAACTATAACCCTTCTAGCCTTTAAATTTGTGGCTTGTTTCAGCTGGATTGATTGACTTATTGGACAAATAATATTTGCTGAACACCTGTGTATTCCAGACTCTGATCTGGGTAGTAGGGATATAAAAAACAAAAGAGCAAACAAAAATCTCCAGCCTTGAAGGAACATACATTGTAATGGGGGGAATAGATTTAGCAAACTAATATTTTGGATATATTACTCCTCTGCCTTTCCCCAGATAGTATTGACACTATTTCATCATAAATTTATTGAGTGTCCTTTATGGCCTGAATTATGAAGTGTAACTTTATCAAATGTAGGAGCCTTAGACTTTTCTCATTGACTTTTGGAAATCAGTAGAAAAAATGGCATTTGCTTTCTGGTTAAACTTTAATGGAATCCATCGACTCTACTTAGGATCTTTTCTCTCCTGGCTTGTGGAAACATATTTTCCAGTCTCGGAGGTGGTAGCCATCTTTCTGTTGAACTCCCATTGACCATACTGCTCTCTGCTAAAGACACCTGCCTGCAGATGATACTATTTCATGAAGGTGGGACCAACTGGCACAAAACTAGATGACATTATGGTCCCCAGCTACATGAGATCACAAATACTGATTGAAATTTCTGTATACCAGTGTGTCACCTCAGTTGTGAGAGGTGTAACAAATACTTGGTAACAATCGATAGTAAATTTTGTGAATGATGAATGTTTCTTTAAAAAATATTACATTGCTGAGGGATGGGGAACTGAGTGGCTCCAGTTAGTTAAGCATCTGCCTTCAGCTCAGGTCATGATCTTGGGGTCCTGGGATAGAGCTCTGTACCAGGCTGCCTGCTCAGTGGGAAGTCTGCTTCTCCCTCTCCCTCTGCCTCTCCTCTCTGCTCATGCCCTCTCCCTCTCAAATAAATAAAATCTTAGAAAAATTACATTGGATCAAAATAAAGATTATTCTTATAATGTTAGAATTATGTCAGTCTCCTCTTCTATATTCTTATATGTTTCCTTGCATGGGAAAGAAAGAAATGAATTACACATAGCTCCCTGAAAATTATGCAGAATTCAGGGTATGCTCTTTGGGGAGTCAGCAGGTGCATGTGTCTTAAGTCAAGAAATAACAAAGATAGAGACCTCCTGCCTTCACATTTCTCCAAAGGCCCTGTCCAAACCCTTAGAGAAGCTGCTAATTGCTAATGAGTTGCAAAGTTGATGGGATTTTACATTGCATCTCTTCTCATTCCCCTTCTGCAAACCCTCAGGTGGAAGTGTCAATCAAGAGAGAACTGCCTAAGGTAGGGAAGAAAGAAAGGATGAGGCAGAGATGAGAGGGACAGTCTATTCCAGGCAGATAAACAGCTGTTGAATAAGTGAGGCATCTCCTGGCCCGAAGAACATGTAATGAAATCAAATAAAAAATAAGTAAATTCCTAACTGCTTTTACCAGATTCACCCATCCCCTTAACCAATTCTCTGTTTACCTTCTGCTCTGTTTGGTTCTTGCCACTGAGGAGATCCAACTGTTTTCAAAGAACACAGTCTGCCTTGTGTTGCAGCCAGTCTTGCCATTTTGATTCAAATACTGTCAATTGCAGCCTGTTACATCTTCCTCCCCTGAATATGTGAATTGCTTCCCAACCTTGGAGTTCTTCTAACCATAATGCAAAGAAACTGCATCTCACCTTTGGAATTCTAGCAGCAAGGACTCCAGCAGATGGCCAGGATTTACCACTGTAATCAAATATTGTTCAATCCCTCAAATTAAAAAAAAAAAGTAGAAGAAAAGTCCAACCTTGTGGTTGGACCTGCTGGAGGAGAAGATCAAAGAAATCCTTAAATAAAACAAAAACATTACTGCTTATTCATCTGGCTGGAGAAAGAACTCCTGCAATTTCAGCCTCAGTGTGGTACGTGTCCCTGGATTTCAGGATCCACAATGTATTTGTTGAACAGCTTGAACAAGCTCGGGACATACATATTACATACATAATATAGTAATTATAAATGTACCTTTGTCTCTGCACTTTCAACTTTGTCCTGTCTGTCAGGATCATCCCTCTGCCTCAAGGAAGAGTGGCACTTTGCATTACAGGCAGAAAGACGCCTCCCATAGCCTTCAGCATTTCCTAAGAAAGTTCTTCGTCATCTCTGAGCAACCTGTTGCACCAGGGATTTTTCCCATTGTCAAGCCTTGATTCCGTGGTGACCACTGTGGTACTTTTCCCAGTTTTGTCTTCACCGAGCACTGGTTCCCTGTCGTGTTTCTAAAGCCTTAGTTTACCATTCTTTGGCATGAGGGCCGAATCTGCAGTGAGTAGAAGCTACTGAAATTTGCATCTGTTTTCCTCCAGTGATTTAAGGATCTGTGAATAATAATTTTGGTGGTTACTGAGAATTCTGGAATCCCAACTAATTCTGTAAAAATGGAGGAGACTCCCTAAAGATCTAATTATAATATTTACATGTCATTAGTTTGTTGAGAAGTCTCATCTTGTTGGGGTTTATTCCAGTGGTAAAATGGTTTTATTTTCCCCCCTTGCTGCTTTCAACTGTATTGTGTTGAATTCTACTTTCCTGCTGGGAAGCAAGTTCCTTAGCAACATCTAATTTGCTGTCATTTTCAATTATTAGTATAGTCTCATTTGGGTATTTAAGGCCTCATCCCATTCATTAAAAAAAAAGATTAATCTCAGATTTGATTCAAAGTGTATCCTCCTCCCTCCTCTGTTATTTGGAGACAGTGTGTATGTGTGTAAAATGAGTGTGTGTGTGTGTGTGTGTGTGTGTGTGCTGGTTCTGAGACATCTTTCCTCTTCTCTTCTAGGACCTCGCTCCCCTAGAGTTGAAAGCTGAGAGGAGGGAGGGACGTGTCTGACAGTTTTTTACAGGGTTGTTAGAATATCAGTGGTGGGCAGACTGCAGGCTACACTCACCTGGCTTAGACAGATTCTTTCTGATGGGTGGTCTCTGTTGAAATGATCTCTGCAGAGTGTTACCTGGTTTCTTGGGCCAGCACCCTTCTCTCCACCTCCATCCCTTCAGAGATGCACCCTGAACCCCCATGGCCTTGGCAGCAGTCATGCCACCAATCCCTTCTCTAGGTGGTGCACACTAGAGTTTGGGAACCCCTCACAAAGCAGATGGGAGCGCCTTCTGTCTCCAGAGAGCTGGGCAGAACAAGATGGGACGGGACTTCTCCCTTTTCCTCCCAGGAACATCATAGCGGATTCCACAGAAATCTCTAGAGTTCACTGGGCATTTGACTTCATGTTCACATGAACTTCAAATGTCAGGGAATGCATGTCCAAGGTCCCCTCTTCTATCTCAGAGCACTATACTCCTAGCTTCCTGATAGCCTCATGTCTCTCTCCTGCTCCACTCTAGTGGCCATACCAGGGGGGGGTTTGGGGTGCAGATGCTCAGCCAGGGTCCAGGTGGGAAACACGATACCAGGCCCCACTTCTCCTGGGCAGTCCTCTTAAATGATTGTCATGGCACAGCCTACTGTTCTTACTAGGGGGAGGGGAAAGAACCTGCCCTTTTGCTCAAACACTGGCCATGCTCCCAATCCTGTGGCTCTCTTATTTCCTATTAGACTAGTGGGTGAGGTTTGGGGGTGGGGAGGGAAGAGTGGTGGGACAGAATTTTTTTTTTTTTTAAGACTTTATTTTGAAGTAATCTCTATACCCAGGGTGGGGCTTGAATTTACAGCTCTGAGAACAAGAGTCATATGTTTCAGCCAGGTTCCCCTGAGAGAACTTTTTTGGTGGTAGGGCCATTTCTGCTGCCTATTTTTTTGGTGTTGTTTTTTAAAGGTTTATTTATTTGAGAGAGTGAGTGAGCAGGGGGAAAGGCAGAGGGACATGGAGAGAGAGAATCCTCAAGCAGACTCCCCACTGAGCATAGACACTGATACAGGGCTTGATTTCATGACCCATGAGATCATGACCTAAGCTG
Organism: Spilogale gracilis; assembly: GCA_004023965.1. Lineage (NCBI taxonomy): Eukaryota > Metazoa > Chordata > Mammalia > Carnivora > Mephitidae > Spilogale > Spilogale gracilis. The sequence goes on from PITA01031099.1 coordinate 14,743, forward strand.
AAATCAAGAGTTGGCCGCTTAATCCGCTGAGCCACCCAGGTGCCCTCTGCTGACTCTTAATAAGCCGGCTGGCTCTAGCTGCTTAGTAAGCTGGCTGGCTTCTCTAGAATGTGAAGTACTTAAGTGACTTTAATTTTGGGCCAGAGGAGAGTTTTAGGATGTTGAAATAAGACACCCATGACATATATATTAAAACGTGTACCCACAGATAGACTATGGGTATATATCCTAGGCCCTAAAAAGATCAGAATGTCCCTCCAGTCATTCTTCTCATATAATATATAATTCACACCAAAAAAACCTTAATCCCTGACAAGGGCAAAGAAGGGCAATGCATTCTGTTTTTCCCATAACCACAATTTTTATTTTTCCAAATGTCAAATTTCCAAGTTTTAAAAACATTTATGCTTCCTAATGCCCCCAACTACTGTCTCCGATCTTACTGAAAGGAATTAATAAGTGAATAAATATGGAAGTACTTTATGTGATCTACAAATACATGTAAGTACCATCATTACATGTGATTATATATGATATTTTCTATGAATACACATACTTATAAGACTTATTTCAGTTTCGCCTATGAAAATAAGTTGGTTTCCAGAATACATATTTATTTCATTGGTATACACCAATCAATTAAGACTACAACCAGTCTTGAGCCAGACTGCCTGGGTTTTAAGCCTGGCCCCATGATTTTTTTTTTTTTTTTTGCAATTTTTTTTTTTTTTTTTTTTAAATACCAACTCTACCTTTCAACTATCCACATGACATAGCTTTATATCCTGTAAGCCTCAGCAAAAGTCACTTAAAAAAATTTTTTTTTTATTGTTACTTAAATTTTTTTCCCCAGTGTTCCAAGATTCATTCCCCATTCCCCACACCCAGTGCTCCACGCATTAGGTGCCCCCAGTACCCACCACCAGGCTCTCCCATCCC
>PITA01031100.1:0-15681 GCA_004023965.1 Spilogale gracilis
ACTAAGGGGCAACCCACAGAATGGGAGAAGATATTTGCAAATGACTCTGTAGATAAATAGCTGGTGTCCAAGATCTATAAAGAACTTGTCAAACTCAACACCCAGAAAACAGATAATCCAAAAACAGGCAGAAGAAATTAACAGACACTTCTCCAAAGAAGACCTCGAAATGGCTAACAGACACATGAAAGATATTCAACGTCACTTTTCATCAGGGAAATTCAAATCAAAACCACAATGAGATACCATACCACCTCACACCAGTTAGAATGGCTAAATTAACAAGACAGGAAATCACAAATGTTGGTGAAGATATGGAGAAAGGGGAATCCTCTTACACTGTTGGAGGGAATGCAAGCTGGTACAGCCACTCTAGAAAACAGTATGGAGATTCCTGCAGAAGTTAAAAATAGAGCTTCCCTATGACCCAGCAATTGCCCTACAGGGTATTTACCACAAAGATACAGATGTGGTGAAAAGAAGGGGCACCTGCACCCCAATGTTCATAGCAGCAATGTCCACAATAGCCAAACTGTGGAAGGAGCCAAGATGTCCTTCAATGGATGAATGGATAAAGAAGATGTGGTTCATATATACAAAGAAATTATACTCAGCCATCAGAAAGGATGAATACTTGGCATTTGCACTGACATGGATGGAACTGGAGGATATTATGATAAGTGAAGTAAATCAAGCAGAGACAGGCAATTATCATATGGTTTCACTCATATGTGAAACATAAGAAATAGTGGAGAGGATCATAAAGGAAGGGAGGGAAAACTGAATGGGAAGAAGTCAGAGTGGGAGACAAACTATGACAGACTCTTGACTCTGGGAAACAAACTAGGGGTTGCAGAAGGGGAGGTTGGTGGGTTATGGGGTAACTTGGTGAATGGCATTAAGGAGGGAATATAATATGGTGAGCACTTGGTGTTATATGTAACAAATGAATCATTGAATGCTACATCAAAAACTAATGACATATGTTGGCTAACTGAATTTAAATTAAAAAAAGACATGTACCTCATGAACAGTAGGTGTTTCTCTTTTTCTCTTTCAGCTCTTGCTTACCCTATCCTTCCAAGCTAGAGACAGCCATGATTATGATACTGTCAATGTTTACAGTCTACTGATCCCAAAAGGAAAATTGTCTAGCCTTTTTACTATGGAAAAATCAATTATTTACAGAAGAAATAGACATAATGTACAACAAACCTCTAAGTACCCATTACCCCATGTCAACAGTTATGAATTATGACCTGTCTTTTTCATCTCCATCTCCATCCATTCCCTATACTCTGTATTATTTTGAAGCAAATTATCTAATTTTTTCTAAAAATGCTTCAGTATGTATGTCTAAACAATAGGGATTCTTCTTAAAGAATACAATTATAGTATCAAACACACCTAAAACATTTAATAATTATTCCTTAGTATTATTGAATATCAGGTTGGTTTTGTTGTTGTTGTTGTTGTTCCTGCCGCTGTTACCTCTTGTCATGTAAGTTATATAAACCACATGAATACACCAAAAGGTATTACCATTGACGATGTAATTTCTCCAAACTAACAAACAATTCTTAGAAAAGTTCTGAACAAACCAACATACACTCTTCCTTCAATGTAAACAATAAGTAGTTACTTCCTGGAAATTTTTGTATATATTTCAAGTGTGCAAAATATTTTATATTTATATGTAATATGGCTTTGGGTTTTACACCCATATAATTATTAACTATTTTTCAATGTCTGAATGTCTGGCAAATTATGTAGTATATGGGAAAATTATTTGCCACATTTCAGAAAGCCTAGCATTTCTGGGTCCTTTCTGAAAATGCCAAGAACACCCCCACCAAATCATTGTGACTACTATGACTTTCCCTTTACATTTACAAAATGCCTTCAATGGTTGGATCCATTCCCTACTGAGAACCATTGACTTAGTTTGAGTAACTGAAAAAGAGGAAGTTGATTGTAGTTACATATATGCTATAATTTTGGGAAAAGAAATAAGGAAAATCCTACATGGGGGATGACTCTTAGAACATTCACAAATTTAAAGCTTTTCAAAGTTTTTCTCAGTTGATGGAATTTTGCTTTTCCACACTATGTTGGAAAATGTGAATAAGCTTTCTGATAAAACAAATGATGTCATAATGACTTCATGGTAATATACATTATTCAAGTACAGAAAATTGCAACAGCTAGGATACCATCCAGACAGGTAGGGAAATGTTAGTGGCAAGAAATAATAAATCCATTTTTGCTTATTTTGTAAGCATAAGTATAAATTTATAAATCTCTATGCTATGTTTACATAATTGGCCCACAATCCTAAAAGAATTTATGCTTTCTCTTTAAAATAGAATATAGCTAAATGTTTACCTTTCTAGCTTACTTTCTTCATTATGTAGTATACTTCTTGTCTTTTTTCCTCATTTTTAAAATTTAAGTGTAATTAATATGCAGTGTTATATAGTTATATTTAACTATATATAGTGTATAATATAGTGATTTAACAATCTATACATTGCTCAGTGCTCATAAGTGTACTCTTAATCCCCTTCACCTGTTTTACCCATCCCCCAATCTACCTGCCCTCTGACAACCGCCAGTTTGTTCTCTATATTTAAGAATCTGGGGTTTTGTGTTTGTTTGTTTCTCTTCTTTCTTTCTTTGTTTTGTTTCTTAAATTCCACCTATGAGTGAAATTATATGATACTTGTCTTTCTCTGACTTATTTCACTTAACACTATATCCTCTAGATCCACTCCTGTTGTTGCAAATGGTAAGACTTCATTATTTTTTATGGCTGAGTTATATTCCAGTGTGTGTGTGTGTGTGTGTGTGTGTGTGTGTATGCCATTATTATATATTTCATTATATATTATATACATTCCATTATATAATTTATATTATATATTATATGTATTCCATTATATATATACACACATGCACTACCTCTTCTTTATCCATATATATGGATAAATATAAAATACAAAAATAAATATTTATAAAATTACATATTTATACTATAAATATTTATAAAATTATAAAAATAAAATATAAATACATATATATTAAAGTTTTTATTTATTTACTGACAGAGAGAGGCAGCAAGAGAGGGCACACAAGCAGGAGGAGCAGGAGAGAGAGAGGCAGGCTCACCCCCTGAGCAGGGAGCCTGATACAGGGCTTGATCCCAGGACCCTGGGGTCATGACCTGAGCCAAAGGCAGACACTTAATAAAGTCACCCAGGCACCGCATCCACTTATATATTATATATTGATGGAACTTGGGTTGCTTCCATATCCTGGCTATTGTAAATAATGCTACAGTGAAGAGAGAGTGCATATGTCTTTTCAAATTATTGCTTTTTTTTTTGGGGGGGGGTAAAAAGCCAGAGGGGAGATTACTGGATGATATGGTAATTCCATTTTTAATTTTTTTAGGAACCTCCATCCTGTTGTCCAAGGTTGCTGCACCAATTTTCATTCCTACGAACAGTGCACAGCATTCCTTTTACTCTTCATCCTTGTCAACACTTGTTCTTGTGTTTTTGATTTTAGCCATCTGACAAATGTGAGGTGATGTTTTATCGTGGTTTCAATTTGCATTTCTCTGATGATTGGTGATTTTGAGCATCTTTTCATGTGTCTATCAGCCATCTGTATGTCTCCTTGGAGAAATGTCTTCATGTCTTCTGACCATTTTTAATTAGATTATTTGTGTTTTTTGGTGTTGAGTTGTATAAGTTGGTTTGTATCATGAATGGATGAATGGATGTTATATTTTGTCAAATGCTTTTTCTGCATCTATTGAGATGATCATATGGTTTTTATCCTTTCTTTTTTTATATGATGTATCACATGGATTGATTTGTGAATATTGAACAACACTTGCATCCCTGAAATTAATTCCACTTCATCATAGTGAATATTTTTTCAGTATATTGTTAGATTCAGTTTACTAAATATGTTGAGGATCTTTGCATCTATCTTCATCACAGATATTGGCCTGTAGTTTTTTCTCTTCTGTAGTGTTTTTATCTGGTTTTGTTACTAAGGTAATGGTGGCCTCATGAATTAATTTGAAAGTTTCCTTTCCCTTTTATTTTTTGGAATAGTTTGAAAAGAGTAGTTATTAACCTTCTTTAAATGTTCGGTAAAATTCACCTGTGAAGCCATCTGGGCATGCACTTTTGTTTGTTGGGAGATTTGAGTAGTTCCTGATTTAATTTCATTGCTAGTAATTAGTCTGTTAGATTGTCTATTTCTTCCTGATCCAGTTTTGGGAACTATTATGTTTCTAGGAATTTATCCATTTCTTCTAAGTCATCCAAATTGTTGACATATAATTTTTCATAATATTCTTTTATAATCCTTTGTAATTTTTGTGGTGTCCATTTTATTTCTCCTCTTTCATTTCTGATTTTATTTGAGTCCTCCTTTTTTCTTTTTTTGATAAGTCTGGCTAAAGATTTATCTGTTTTGTTGATCTTTTTTAAAGAACAAGTTCCTGGTTTTATTAATCTGTTCTTTTGTTTTCTTAGTCTCTATTTTATTTATTTCTACTCTAATATTTATTATTTTCTTCCTCCTGTTGGTTTTGAGTTTGGTTGTCCTTTTTCTATCTCCTTTAGGTGTTTATTTGAGATTTTTCTTGTTACTTGAGGTAGGCCTGTATTGCTATAATTGTCCCTGTTAGAATAGCTTTACTGCATCCCAAAGATTTTGGACCACTGGATTGTCATTTTCATTTGTCTCCATGTATTTTTTATTTCATCTTGGGTTTCTTGGCTGACCCATTCATTGTCTAGGACTCCATGTTGTTTACCACCACCACCTCCCCCCATGTATTTGTGTTCTTCCAGGTGTGTGTTAGATTTCTAGTTTCATGCAATTGCGATCAGAAAAGATACATGATACAATATCAGTCTTTCTGAATTTTTTGAGATTTGCTTTGTGGTCCAACATGTAGTGTGTTCTAGAGAATGTTTCATGTACACTTGAAAAAAATGTATATTACACTGTTTTCAGATGAAATGTTCTGAATATATCTGTTAGATCCATCTGGTCCAATGTATCATTCAAAAAAATCACTATTTCTTTGTTGACTTTTTCATCTGGATGATCTAGCCATTGATGTAAGTGGTGTGTTAAAGTCCTTTACTATTATTGTATTTCTAAAGATTACTTCCTTTACGTCTGTTAATAGATGCTTTATGTATCTGGGTGCTTCCATGTTGGGTGTGTAAATATTTACAATTGTTATATCTTCTTTTTGGATTGTTGCCTTTATCATTAGGCAGTATCCTTCTTTGTCTCTTGTTACAGTCTTTGTTTTAAAGTCTATTTTGTCCAATATAAGTATTCTTACTCCAACTTTCTTTTCAATTCTGTTTGTTTTTATTTATTTTTGTTTTTGTTTTCATTTCTATTTGAATGATAATTGTTTTTTCATCCCTGTACTTTCAATTTGCATATGATAGAAGTGAGTCATGTATAGGCAGTATATAGATGAGGCTTGCCTTTTTTTTTTTTTAATCTCTTCAGTCATCCCATGTCTTGATGTGAGCATTTAGTCCATTTACATTCAAAGTAATTACTGATAGGTATGTAGTTTTTGCCATTTTGTTGCTTGTTTTATGGTTGTTTTTTGTAGTTCTCTCTTCCTTTCTTCTCTTGTTCTCTTCTCTTTCTGTTTGATTGCTTTCTTTAGTGATACACTTGAATTCCTTTCTTTTCTTCTTTGCATATCTTTTACAGTTTTCTATTTGTGATGATCATTAGGTTGGTATATAATATCCTATGCATATAACAGTTTCTATTAAGATGATGGTTGCTTAAGTTTGAACCCTTTCTAAAAGCACTACGTTTTTACTCTCTCCTCCAACATTTTGTGTAAATGATGTCATACTTTACATCCTTTTATTTTGTTAAGCCCTTGACCAATTTTTATAGATATGACTTTACTGTTTTTGTGGTTTAACTATACTGGTTTTATAAGTAATAATCTACTACTTGTATTATGTTTGCATGCACCTGTGAATTTTTTTCCTTTTATAATTTTATGATTCTTTCCACATGGCTATTTCTTTCCCCTCAAATAATTCCCTTTAACATTTCTTATATGGCTGATTTGGTGGTGAGGAATTCCTTTCAATTTTGTTTGTCTGAAACTTTTATCTCTCCTCCTATTCTGAATGATAGCATTGCTGGATAGAGTATTTTTGGTTGCAGGTTTTTTCCTTTTAACCCTTTGAATATATCATGCCAAACCTCTGGCTTACAAAAATTCTGCTGAAAAATCAGCAGATAGCTTTATGGGATTTCCCTTGTATGTGACTGATTTCTTTTGTTGCCTTTAGGAGTCTCTTTTTGCCATTACTTTTTGCCATTGTGAATATGATGTGTCTCAGTGTGGACTTCCCTGGGTTGAAAGGGCTTTCTGTGCCTCCTAGATCTGGATATCTATTTCCTTCCCCAGATTAGGGAGATTTTCAGCTGTCATTTCTTCAAATAAATTTTCTGCCCCCTTTCTCTATTTTCTCTTTCTGGGATCTCTATAGTGTGAATGTTATTATGCTTGATGATGTCACTGAGTTTCCTTGATGTATTCTCATTTTTTATTATATTTTTTTCTTTTTGTTGTTCAGTTTCTTTGTTTTCCATTATTCTGTATTCCAGCTCACTGACTCATTTTTCTGCTGTATCTGATCTATTATTGATTCCCTCCAGTGTACTTTTAATTTCAGCAGTTGAGTTCTACATCACTGATTGGCTCTTTTTTTATATATTTTCTGTCTCCTCCTCTGTTGAAGGTCTCACTGAGACCCTCCAGTCTTTTCTCACATCCAGTCAGTATCTTTATGACTATTACTTTGACTTCTTTATGAGGCATTCTGCTCATCTCCAGATCATTTTATTGTGATTTTGTCCTGATCTTTCCTTTGGGATATATTCCTCTGCCTCATTTTGTCCAATTCCTGTGCTTGTTTCTGTGTATTAAGAAAGTCAACTACATCTCCCACTCTTAAAAATAGTGGATTTATGAAGAAGTCCTTTTGTGTCCCATTATGCAATATCCCTTGTTCACCAGAACCTGGCACTTCAAAGACATCTCCTATGTTTGTTGCATGCACACTACCATTGTGGTTGAGCCACATTTGCCTTCAGTCCAGTCAACTGCATAACCATCTTTTTTGTGAGCAGGGTTTGGCATCTGCGCTATTATGGGGCCAGCCTGGGGTGACTTTGGGCTTGTAGTTGGGTCAGACCATTCTTGCCCTCAGCCTGTTTGCCACAACTGTGAATTGTGGCCACACCTACCTGTAGGTCACTGTCCTGCATTATCTTCTGAGTAGTTTTGGGGTTTTTTTGGTTTTGTTTTGTTTTGTTTTGTTTGTTTGCTTTTTTAGAATGTGATGTGCTTTCAGGCCAGATATCTGTTCCCAGTCTGTCTTTTTGGGTTGCAGTGACCACTCCTACCCCCCAAAAACAGAGCTCTCTCTTTGTGCTGCCCCTGTGAAGTTTATGTTGGTGGACAGGGCCAGAAGTCACATCATATTTCCCCCAGCCCATTTCTGGGGCTTCACTGGAACTGGTGTGTGTGATTATCATCCCTTCTCACCAGAGCAAGAGTCACTTTAGAGTGGTGCTGGCCACTGTCAGGGCTGCTTGCAGAATAAAATGCATCAGGCATAGCTTTGGAAGGATTGAGAAAGGTTGAATGGGACAGTGTTCCGGAGAATGTAGGGGAAGAGCACACAGATGCTAGCAAGATAAGTGCCCATCTGCGTACAGGATGAAACCTGGGCTAAATAGTGAGTGTTCATGTTGATTCTTGCAGATGTCTGGGTATCTAGGATGGGGATAAATGAAGAAAATGGTGCCCACCTGCTCTTTTGTTCCTGGAGAAATTTCTTAAAGATTTCTGCCCCTCTAGCACATGTTCTGAGATTAGTAAATAAACCTCCAGGTGCTTTTCAAACTGCTGCTTATGTGCTGTATCTTGGTAGGATTATTTGTGTGCTGTCTCTTTAAGGGAAGAGACTATTTCCTCTCACCCTCTGGACCTCCTGGAGCTGATCCCACTGATTTTTAAAAGTTCCCAGTGTTAAACCCCAATGATTGTAAAAATTCACACTGTTAATCATCTCTGATTTTCAAAGCCAAATATTATGGGGACTCCTCTTCCCAGTGTAGGTCCTACATGTCTGGGGTGCCTGGTGTGGGATCTGTTCCTCTCCCTTTTCTGTGCTTGTGGTGTGACTCCAGTCTTTGTGCTTAGTCTCTCAGGTTAGATTTGTTCCCAACTGGGGCTCCATTCTTTCCACCATTTTCTCATGTGGTCTCCTTTCTACAATTAATTGTAGAGTCTATTATGCCAGTCTTCAGATCATTTTCTGGGTTAGTATTACTGGTGTGGCTCTTATCTAGTAGTATCTGTGTGACAGGGTGAGTTTAGGATCCTCCTATGCCACTATTTCACAGGGTCTCCAAGAAATCTTTTTCTTCTGGCTTATTAAAACAGTTACTTGGTTCATTGTCCTTTGTATTTAAATAATACTCATCATTCCATGATGGAAGCCATTTTCTAATATAGACTGGAAGATATTTATCATTATTCCTTGAAGCAGGAGCTGTTTATTCATAATACCTCTCTGGTTCCTGTTATAGAATAGATGCTTACTTAAATATTTATTGAATGAATTACTTATCCAGTAAGCATATTGCTAATATATCTTACTACTGTGTACAGTGTTAATTTTATTCTCATGCCATCATTACTATAAAACATTAAGTGTGAATCTTTTACTGAAGGTTAGAATCTGAACTAAGTGCTTTCTTCTAAATCATACTGCTGGCATAACTAGGAGAAGGATATAAATCTCCTGGCTTTGATTTCACTACTTCTACCAATAGCTTTCCTTCTGCCTGAAAAGTACACAAGTTTTCTGTTCCTGCTGCTTGGCCATTTCCATGTGTTCGAAGAGCATTTGTCAGAAAACCAAAGTAAAAAACAATTAAAAACAGAGACTAAGGCTCCAAATATTTGCATACTAACTTTGACCCACATAAATCCAAATTCATAAATCCAAAATAAGTTATTGAATATTTTGGTGGCAAAATTTGTCTGGTGAAAGATATGGCTCTCCTAAAAGCAAGTTACCATATTTAATGGCTGCAAACTACAAAGCAGGTGCAGTATCAAAATAGTTGCTCAGAGATTGGAACTTTGTAACCATGGAGACATTACCTCACAGTGTTCTAACAGGCAGTGTTGGCCAGATTATAGTCATAAAGGTAGGTTATAGTCATAAAGGTAGCTGTGCTGGATTTCCACCCTGCTTCTGGAGCTGCTTCTAGTGAATGCCACACACCTTCACCTTGATTTGCATAATATGCTTAGAAACCTGGTTCTGGCACCAGCTTGGGAAAGAAATTATTAAATCTGGCAGATGCTTTGAGGTACTTAGATTAACAGCTGAGGTCACTTGAAAAGAAAATCAACCTTGAACTTCAGCTATATTAATTACTAGTATCATGATTTGTTTTCCCAGGAAAGAAAAGAGAATATTCTTCTAGCCAAGATGAAAGGCATGCAAGCCAGTCAGGAAACTTCGGTGGCCCTGCAGAGTGAACTTCATGATCAGGAAGATAAAATGGAAAATCAAGCACAGTAAGAATGGCACAAATGAGAGCAGGATCTGAGATTTAGAGGATAATGATGGAGTACTTGACTTCTTGTTTCAAAACATCTTATGAAGTAGCTGTAACTAGAATTGATTCCACACATCTTCTAAAGTTAATTAACTATACTGTACAACTATTTCCTCCACCACTGTTTTATAAACTTCAGTCTTTGAGTAATAGAAAAATTTACCTGTACAGATCTCTGTCATATAAGACATGGTTAAGATCCCAGAACTTATATCTAACATGTTAAGGCAATTGTCAGACAATTTCTTTAGAACTCCACCACTAACTTCTGGGACAAAGAATTGCTAGAGAATTTGGTTTTGGAAATGCCTGTGAAGATGCTAAGTAAAAACTACAACTCCCTCACTACCCCCCCAAAAGAAAAACAAACAAATACAACTCCTTATTTTTACTACTACTATAAATCATTGTATCAATAGGAGCATTAGCATGGGTTTTCCAGTGGTTTTTTTTTTTTTTTTTTAATGACCTCTAGAATATACCCAATTTAAAGCAAATGTTATTTTGCAGCTAGATGTTCCTGTGTTTACTGGTAAGTTTAAGTTCATTTTTAAAATATTTGTTCTTAGAGGTCATCTGAGGTAACACTGAAATGTAGGAATTGAACTTTTTAAACTACCTCTGGTGTAGGGCTAATCAGTTACAGAGGGAACAAAATACCAATAAAGAGTTTAGAAAATTCCATATGATAGAGGGCAAGCTAACTAAGCACTAGGCCAGGTCTCTTATTTTCCAAAAGAACTCTAACAGGATGATGAGTGCAGGGTTTAGACAATGGGCTACATCACATGCATTTTTTTGTGAAATGTCTCAGCTCTTTAATTTCTTATTCAGCCACAAAAATAAGAATACTTTGTGGCCCTAGGCCAGATTTCCTTAATCACAACATTTGCAGAGGATTATTAGGAATCTTCAGTGGAATTAAATTATCTGCAAATGGTATTGTTTTACTGGAGGAAGAAAAAAAACTTTGGCACTTTTAAAATTAATATGCTGAAAAGATATAGTCCCTTTGTAATGAAACCCAGATGTAGGGAACTTAGAAAAGTACTTTTCCTGCTTATGTTAGCCAGTTACAGACAGAAATCGTGTCATATGATCCTGTCTCAGGTTGGACAGAGATGGAATATTGTAATTTCACAATCTACCTTATAGTCTCCTTTCCACAAACTACCACAATCTACTCAAGAGTTTATTTTCATTGGTTAGAGATTTTCTGACAAAGATGAGTGCTTGGGGTGTCAGCAGAATGACTAATGCTCAAGTTTAATATGCACTGGCCTAGTAGTACAATTTTCAAAGCCAATGCCATTTATTAAAAAAAAAAAATTGCCTGCGATATCCATGCCCTTTGAAAGGTACATTTAGAGAAGACTGGTTTTCAGTACAAAGCTCTCCAGATATATTTCTGATGAAGAAATTTACAAATTATAGAATTAAATGATTATAAATATCTTTTAGTAAACAAAGAGATTAAGACTGACATCACTTTCTCAGATTAAGAAAAGTCAAGCTCTTGTTCCTTTATAGAAACATTTGGAAAACAAAAACAAAAACAAAAACACCAGAAGACTTCTTAAAATATCTTTACAGTAACTCTGTAAAATAAAGAATCAAAATAGAGATAATCCATGGAGGCAAAATTTATAGCTCCTAACTTACAGAGGATAGATAAGTGGCCCCCAGTTGGGGGGTATATGAACTGGCCATTTATCCAATTTTTCAAAAAGGACCCCAGGACTTTGTTCACAATTCAAGTATTAAATACACACACATACATACACATACACACAGATTGCTTTGAGGTAACTAAGTCTCAATGTGACCCCTAAAGTGGAGTTGTTATAAATCTTTTCATGAGTCATGCCATGGGAATATTATTTTACTTGTAAAATAATTGTGTTATAGTTTAGAGGCTTTGTTTAAGTGCACACTGGTTAACAGATGCTTTTATATTTTTAAAAAAGAAAGAAAAACCTGTGTTCATAGCAAGATTTAATTATAAAAATAATACCTGGAAATTAAGTCTATTTTCTTCCTTTTCTCTATTCCCCTCAACATACATACATACACACATACACACACGTACATACATACACACATGTATACTGTATTCAAAGTAATTAATTTTCAGAATATATTTAAAAGTAGACATTAAGTCTAGAATTTGTATAAATATAGGAAAATTAGTTAAGCAGCAGGAATTAAAGGAAAAAAGTTACTAAATAATAATATATTAAGCAAGAATTATAATCCTATTTTTTTAGTTAATGGAAAGGGAAATATGATATAATAAATAATAAAAGTGGGATATAAATAGTTTCTGGAGTCTCAATTTTGAGTAAAAAATACATTAGAGAAATCCTGGAATGGAGTAAAGGAGACAAGATGGTGGAGGAGTAGGGGACCCTATTTCAACTGGTCCCCTGAATTTAGCTTTCTATCCACCAAACCATTCTGAACACCAATGAAATCAGCCTGAGATGTAAGAATATGTATCTGGATCTCTACAAGCAGAAAATCCCTGCAGGTTGAGAGGTACAAAGGATGGAGTCATGAATCCATGGGCAGATATCAGAAGATAAACAGAAGAGGGAGGGAGCTGCTATAAGCTGGTGCGTGGAAAGTGATATAACACTGGAGCACTAAAGAATCCTGCATTGGGAACCAGACACAAACTCGAAAAGAGAGGTAGCAGACAGGATCCAGGAACTGCAGGTTTGTACACATGAACCTAGACCACTCACAGTTTTAGAAGCACAAAAGGCAGAACATGCCCCGGCCTAGGGTTGACCTCTGAGATAGTCACTGTCAGCACACACCACTGCGGGAGTCTGCAGAAATAGAGACTGTGTGTCCTGGAGGGCTCAGTGAAGAGCAGGCTATGATTTCTCTGCTCTTGGACAGAGGTTTGGGTGCGACCATTTTTCCTCTGTCTCTCACGAGAGATGCAGAAAGCCGCCAAAGGAAAAAAAGTTCAAAAAAATGGTTTCCATTGAGCCCACCCCCTGGACATGGGGGCAGGACATCTCTGCCCAAGCAGGGTTGCCTAGGTAACAGCATGGCAGGACCCTCCCCCGGAAGACAGGGCAGAAGAACAAAAGAAGGACAACAATAGAGTCCCCATAAAATGAGTGTATTTGCTTAGGTCATGGTTAATACTTTAGACACTGTACATCCCCTCAACCACCCCTTAATAGAATGACTAAGAGGAGGAACCCCCAACAAAGAAAAGAATGAGAGACTATGGCCTCTGCAGACCTAATGGATATGGATATAAGCAAGATGTCAGAGATAAACTTCAGAGTAGCCATTATGAAGTCAATATCTAGGCTTGAGAAAAATATTAGTAACAATATAGAATCTCTATAGGCAAAAATGAGATCCAATCAGGCCAAACTTAAAAATACTGTGAATGAAATGCATTCTAAACTGGATACCCCGACAACCAATGTAATGAGGCAGAAGAATGAATTAGTGAGCTAGAAGATAAGATGATAGAAAGGAAGGAAGCCTAGGAGGCCTGAGATAAACAGCTAGAAGCCCATGAAAACAGACTTAGAACAATGATGCCATGAAATGGTCCAATGTTAGAATTATTGGGATCCCTGAGGAGGTAAAGGGAGAGAGAGGACTAGAAGGTATATTTGAGCTAATTGTAGCTGAGAACTTTTTTAATCTGGGGAAAGAAACAAACGTTCATGTCCAAGAGACAGAGAGGACCCCTCCTGAGATCAATAAGGACAGAAAAATGTTCCAGCATATCTTAAAAACTTGCAAATCTTAGAACCAATGAAGCTATCCTGAGAGCAGCTAGGCAGAAGAGATTTCTTATATATGGAGGGAGGAACATCACAGGGTGGCAGATTGGATAAAATATATGACCCCTCCATATGCTGTCTATAAGAGACTCATTTTGAATATAAAGATACCTCCAGATTGAAAGTGAGGAGATGGAGAACCACTTATGCCAATGGACCTCAAAAGAAAGCTGGGGTAGCAATTTTCATATCAGACATTTTAAGCTAAAGACTGTAGTAAGAGATGTAGGCGGACAGTATATCATACTTAAAGGGTCTAGCCAACAAGATCTAACAATCCCTATGCACCCAACGTGGGAGCAGCCAGCTACCTAAGCCAACTGTTAACCAAAATAAAGAATCATATTGATAATAATACTTTAATAGTAGGAGATCTTAACACTCTACTCTCAACAATGGACAGATCATCTCAGCAGAAGATCAACAAAGAAACAAGAGCTCTGAATGACACATTCCAGATGGACTAGATATATACAGAACATTCCACCCTAAAACAACAAAATACTCATTCTTCCCAAATGCACATGGAACTTTTGCCAGAATAGACCATCTACTATGTCAAAAATCAGGTCTCAACCAATACCAAAAGACAGATTATTTTCTGCATATTTTTAGACCACAATGCTTTGAAACTAGAACTTAATCATAAGAAAGTAAATTGGAAGGAATTCAAACACTTGGAAGTTAAAGACCATCCTGTTAAAGAATGTTTGGATCAACTAGGAAATTAAAGAAGAACTTAAATAATTTATGGAAACCAATTAGAATGAAAACACATCTATCCAAAACCTAGGGGATACTGCAAAGGCAGTCCTAACAGGGAACGACATAGCCATCCAACCCTCACTCAAAAAGTAGAAAAATCCAGAATGCACAAGCTAACTTTACACCTAAAGGACTTGAAGAAATAACAACAAATAAAGCCTAAACCAAGCAGGAGAAGAGAAATAATAAAGATTAGAGAAGAGATCAATGAAATACCAACCAGAAGAATAGTAGAGCAATCAATGAAACTAGAAGCTTTTTCTTTGAAAGAATAAGATTGATAAACCTCTGGCCAGACTTATCCAAAAGAGAAGAGAAAGGACCCAAATTAATAAAACCATGAATGAAAGGGGAGAGATCATGACTAACACCAAGGAAATAGAAACAATTATTAGAAAGTATTATCAGCAACTATATACTAACAAATTAAGCAACATGGAAGAAATAGATGCCTTTCTGGAAACTTATAAACTATGAAGACTGAAACAGGAAAGCATGACAATCTGAATAAACAAATAACCAGTAAAAAAATTGAAACAGTACTCAAAAACCTCAAGAAAAACAAGAGTCCAGGGCCAGATGGCTCCCAGAGGAACTCTACCAAACATTTAAAGAAGAAATAATGCCTATTCTTCTGGAGCTGTTTCAAAAAATAGAAATAGAAGGAAAACTTCCAAACTTGTTCTATGAGGCCAGCGTTACCCTGGTCACAAAACCAGGAAAAGACCCCATTGAAAGGAGAATTACAGACAAATATCCCTGATGATGGGATGGATGCAAAAATACTCAACAAGATCCTAGCTAATAGGATCCAACACTACATTAAAAGGTTTATCCATCACGACCAGTTGGGATTCATTCCTGGGATACAAGAGTGGTTCAACATTTGCAAAGTGAGGAAGACACAAAGAGATGGAAAAACACTCCATGCTCATGGATGGGAAGAATAAATATTGTTAACATATCTGTGCTTCCCAGAGAAATCTACTCTTTCAATGCAAACCCTATCAAAATGCCATCAACATTTTTCACAGAGCTAGAACAAATAATCCTAAAATTTTTATGGAACCAGAAAAGACCCCAAATAGCCAGGGAAATGCTGAAGAAGAAAACCAAAGCTGGGGACATCACAATGCTTGACTTCAAGCTATATTACAAAGCTGTGATCATCAAGACTGCATGGTACTGGCATGAAAACAGACACACACATAGACCAAGGGAACAGAATAGACAGCCCAGAAGTGGACACTCGACTCTATGGTCAACTAATCTTTGACAAAGCAGGTAAGAATATCAGTGGAAAAACGACAGTCTCTTCAATAAATGGTGCTGGGGAAAATTGAACAGCCACAGGCAGAAGAATGAAAAT